>JAQZBX010096034.1:0-11846 GCA_029593785.1 Cabassous unicinctus
AAAATTAAAAAAAAGAAGTCTGCTATGAAGAGGCAGTTTTATAAAAGCCAGAAGCTTAATGCTGTCTCTAGGCTTTTCAGTATTATTTGGGGTTTAAATGCTTCCTTGGCATCCTGTCCCCTTTTGCAAAGCAAAGTTACTTTGTCTTTACAAAGTAAAACAAGGTCATTTGAAGAGCTGCTGTTTGACCTGACACCTCCTCCTCCAACATCCTCATCTCATGAAAATTCCCTGCCTTATTTCGACTTACTGACCTATAGCGACATGATCCCTCAAAAACATCCCCTGCAGCTCTTGCTTGACTCCAGCCCACACAAGCACAGTAGATCTCCATTTTTTCTTCATGCAACTCTTGAAAGAATTTAGAAAAACTAGATACCCTCTCCAATCCTTTTAATTTTATATTTGACAATTTTTAAGTCAAAATAGTTGCAAAGGATGTGAATCCTGACATAATCCAAATATTGACAGGGTAAAAATAATGCTGTTACATGGCTCTTTTAAAAGTATCTAATAAATCCAAATACTACAGTGTTTTTGTTTCTTTGTTTTTAACTTTATTACAACTTCAAAAAGTTAAATAACAGACAAAGGCAGCTTAACAAATTACGGGAGCATTGTTTTAAAAAAAAATCCTGTCCAGGCACATTTATCTTATTTAATTCTAAAACCATACTCAGTTGTTTCTCCAGTGTTCACAAAGATGAACAAATGAGCAGAGATTATTACTCGTATCATTATTAGATTAAATAATACAAACAAAATCTCCTTGTTAATGAAGAGAATGAAAAAAATAAAAAAGCTTGCTCACATTCACATTTCATAAAACTAAATCCCATATTTTTTTACCTGTAGCATTGGCATAATACCTTCTCTGCCTTTGCTACAAAAATATTACAATATTACTGTTAACTGCAGTCTAAAAGTTACATTAATTGTATATTTCCCATGTATCATCTGAACACCTTGTAATAGAGGAACATTCGTGTATTTGTATTATTAACCACACTCCCTATCTACCACCAAAATCACTATGCTATACAGTCCTTAACTATCCTCTAGCTATCTTTCAATTAACATTAACCTCCCTAGACTACCCCTTTCAGCCACAATCACATTTATATATCAGCAGTGTTAGTTATACTCACTATAATGTGTTACCATCAACTCTATCCATTTCCACATATTTACAATCAACCTTATTAAATATTCTCCGTACATTCAGCATCAGCCCTCCCTTCTCAACCTACATTCTGTCTCCTACTAACCTACACTATATAGTTTAACTTGGTTCATATCTGTGAGACTATACAATATTTGTCCTTTTGTGTCTAGCATATTTCTCTCAACATAATGTCCTCAAGGTTCATCCATGTTGGCATATGCATCCCAAGTTCATTTCTTCTTACAGCTGAATAGTATTCCATCGCATGTGTATAGCACATTTTGTATATCCTTCATCGGTTGACAAACACTTCGGTTGTTTCCATCTTTTAGCAATTCTGGATAATGCTGCTATGAACATCTGTGTCCAAATATCTGTTTGTATCCTTGTTTTCAGTTCTCCTGAATATATTCCTAGTAGCAGGATTACCAGATCATACTTTAGCTTCCTGAGGAACCGCCAAACTGTCTTCCACAGAAGCTGCACCATTTTATATTCCCACCAACAGTGAAGGAGTGTTCCTATTTCTCCACATCCACTCCAGCACTTGCAGTTTTCTGTTTTTTTAATAATGGCCATTATAGCAGTTTGATATTATTTATGAATTCCAAAAAGAGATATTGATTATGTTTATAAACTGGTAAGTTCCTCTGTGTGTGATACCCTTTGATTGTATTAAATTCAAAGGTTTTACATTTACTTGATTAAATCAAGATTAGGGCTTTGATTCGACCATGTCAGTAGGGTGTGACTCAGGGCTGAGTCCCCGTCCCCTTGGTGGGCTATAAAAACAGACACTCACAGAAGAAGATACACAGGAAGGAAGAGAGAGCTCTACAGACACAGCAGAGGTAAGAACTTTGAATCTGGGGCCCCGGAGAGAGCTGAGCCATTGGCCTGATAGTTCACAGCTGACCTTGTGAAGAGAGCAGAGCAGCTGAGCCTGGGAAGAAACAAGCCCTATGCCAGCCTGTAGCTGAGAGAGAGGAAGGCTGAACCCTCGCAGAGATAGGCATCCTTGCTTCAACATATGGCAACTGGCTTTGGTAAGAAAAGCAACCTTGAGTTGGACTCTCTAGGGCCTTGTAACTGTAAGCTTTTACCCCAAATAAATACCATTTATAAAAGCCAAGAGATTTCTGGTACTTCACATCAGCACCCCTTTGGCTGACTAATACAGCCATTCTGTAAGGTGCAAAATGATATTTTATTGTAGTTTTGATCTACAGTTCCCTAATAGCTAGTGATATGGGGCATCTTTTTGAGTGCTTTTTGGCCATTTGTATTTCCTCTTTGGAAAAATGTCTATTCAAGTCTTTTTCCCATTTTTTTATATAGTGTTTTGATAAACCTATTAACTCTCATAAAAACTTCCATAACAAATTCCTCTTTAACAGAAATTTTACATTATGTTTTCTCATAAATCTTTTATTTCCATTCTACTTCCTCCACAGAATTTTGCCCTAATGAATTTTTATGCTTATCTTATTTAAAAATTAAACACCATATCAGGGAAGCAGATGTGCCTAATACTTCTCTTCAATAATAATAAATATGCTAATAACTTAATTTTTAAAAATGTCTTATGACATTAATCTGTGTCAAAAATTTCTTCATTGAGTTATTACAATTATTAGAATATAATTGATCAAAACATAAATAGGAAAAATTTAGTATGTAATTAATAAAACAAAAAGAAACTGCATCTTTTAATGAAATCGATAGGTTTATTTTTTCTTTTCAATTAGTTCATTTCTTTTTAGCAGTGGGAAATGTTACATCCAAATTAGTAAGTAGGGAAGTGGATGTGGCTCAAGTGATTGGGCTCCCGTCTACCATATAGAAGGTCCAGGGTTCGATTCCCAGGGTCTCCTGATGAAGGCAAGCTGGCCCGAGCAGCGAGCTGGCCCGCATGGAATGCTGGCCCATGCAAAGAGCTGGCACAGCAAGATGACACAACAAAAAAAAATAGAGGAGAGACAATAAGAGACGCAGCAGGCTAGGGAGCTGAGGTGGTGTAAGAGATTAAACACCTCTTTCCCACTCCGGAAGGTTCCAGGATTGGATCCTAGTGCCACTTAAAGAGAAGACAGGCAGACACAGAAGAACACACAGCGAATGGACACAGAAAGTAGATGGGGTGGGTGGGGATAAATAAAACAACAACAACAAATAAGTGAATGTTTATTAGTAGAATGAGAGAGATTTGGCATCAATTCTATTCCTATTTTTGTTTTTATAGATAAAAATGTTGGAAACCTTTCTTCCCTTAAATAATTAGAGGGAATGAAAGGAGATCTATATTGGGATGTTATTCAATACTTTGAATTCATAAGTATATGCCAAGAAAACATATTTTGATCTATTATCAAAAATTATTTTTACACCTCTGTAGAATTTCTATCAAGAGGGCTTAACTTGAATGTAATCATGATGAGACCATTAGACAAATTCAAATTAATGGATATCTACAAAACAACTGGTCTACAATCTTCAAAAGTGTTAATGTTAAATATCCCGAGTTTGTAGGAGATTTTTGCTGAAATACTTAGGGATATAGTGTCAAGATATTTGCAACTAATTAAAAATTTTCAGGTAGATAAATAGGAGGCAAAATGTTCACAACTGGTGAATCTAGGTGAAAGTTACAAGGTTGTTCACAGTTTTATTCTTCTGATTTTCCTGTAAGTTTGCTATTTATAAAATAAAAAGTTGGAGGAATGTATTTTTAATGATCTATCTGTTGTCATATCAATTAGTTCCAGACTCAAAAGTTTGTTAAAAGCAAAAAATTGAAAATCACCTGGCTTGCAAAAGAATTTGTTGTCCATCATTAGAGTCATTCTCCTTCTCACTTCCTAGGAAGCACTGCATATTAAAAAGAGCTTAGGAGGAAAAAAAGAGCTTAGACCGAGACTTGTCCAGTGATTGTTAAGTACACCAGTTATTTTTCAACTTTGAGGCACCAGTTCTAAATCTGACAATATTAGAAAAGGTTAAGATATTAAAATATTTGTATACATCTTTGTTAATATATTTCTGAACTATTCATATATTATCATGTGCTTTAATTAATTTTCATCAAAACCTTGAAATTGCACACCTAGCTTGTTACATAATGAATTATGAAAAATGCCTGTGTAATTTCATTTACAAAGTCAATCCTCCCTGTCTAACCAATCATTCAAATCAGAGGTACTTTCTTAAGGGATAGACCGATTTTTCAAATCAAATCATATGTAAATACAATTCCCTATGGAAACCTTTTCACTTTTGAATTCTAATTCTAAGATAGATGGTAGGGAGAGATAGCAAGAGTGAGAGAGATAAAGTGAATTGAAAAAAAATAAAATAAAATAAGATACTGAGCACTTTGAAGACATCATGCTGAGTGAAATAAGCCAGACACAAAATGACAAATATTGTTTGGTCTCACTAATATGAACTAAATACGAAGAATAAACACATGGAGTTAAATTTTTGAGTATAGGTTACTAGGATATAGGATGAGGGCTGAGAAAGGGTACCGATACTTAAAGTATGCAGAATTTTTAATTAACTTGACTGTAAAAGTGTGGAAATGTAGAGAGTTAATGGTAACATATTATAGTGAATATAAACTCTCAATAATTACTAGGACCTCAAAGAGGTTTTGCTTTATGTGGGTTATCTCCATCAATACTTACCATATTAAGAATTTAAACTAGGAATTTTAAAAAATATTTAATCCATTTTTAAAGTAACAAGAATAAATCTGTTACATATTAATATAAATATTATAATTAAAAATAACCATATTTTCCAAAAAAAGTGAGAAGAGTGACATTGCTTTACCTTTTTGCAAATCTCTTTAAAGTCTATTATTAGAAAACAGCTGGATTCTCATATCTATTTCTGCATTCAATATCTTGTGCTATATTGTTTTGAAGGATATGAAGAAAATTCAGACTCATATAGACATATAGTTAGCAAAGGGAAGAATATTTTAATAGCCTTTACAGATCACTGTGGATAGTCTTCTTTAATACTACATGAATACTTAACAAGTGGTAGGTCCTTGTTGCAGTTTGGCAGTTTGATGTAATTGTGAATTCCAAAAATAGATATCGGATTATGCTTGTGAACTGGTCTGCTAATCTGGGCATGATTAAGTTATGATTAGGGCGTTAACTGGGCCACGTCAGTAGGGCGTTGAGCCCCACCCCTTGGTGGGTAGGGGAATCAAATATAAAAGGCAAGGCAAAGGACAGAGGGAGCAGTTCTGATGTTGGAGTTTTGATGCTGGAGCCCGGGGAGGCGAGCAGAGGAGCTTGGTTGTGAGGAAGGAGAGAAGGCCCCGGGATAGAGACAAGGTATTCACCTGACAGTTCACAGCTGGCCTTGTGGAGGAAACAGAGGAGCTAAGCCTGGAAAGAAATGCAGCCCTGGGAAGAGAGGAACCCAAGAAGCCTGAACCCTGGCAAACGTCGGCAGCTGCCTTGCTCCAACATGTGGCAACAGACTTTGGTAAGGGAAGAAGGCTTTATGGCCTGGTAACTGTAAGCTTCTACCCCAAATAAATACCCTCCATAAAAACCAACCGATTTCTGGTATTTTGCATCAGCACCCCTTTGACTGACTAATATAGTCCTTAAAGGTTAGTTTCAACATGAAAGCTGAAATTGTATCAATAAACTTTTCATAGTCTATTACATTAAAATCCATTGGTCTCATCTTCAGGGAAACAAAAATTAAAACCACAGTGAGAACTTGAATATGGGTCACCAGAAAATAGAATGAGTTTAGAGAATGGAAAACTGAGGGTTTTCTTGTGCAGAATTGGTAAAAAGGATGTGTGTTAATCTATGGAAATAAACAGAAAAGGTGAAAGCCCAACATAATATTTGTAACTAGTAGTACTATTATGTGGGTATGAAAGCGGTTTAAAGGGAAAGTCTAAGGTCATGTACATTACTAAAAGGAAAGCAAAAAAAATTTAACATGGAACTGTATAGCATAATAAAACCGCAGGTGAAATATGAATATGGGTAAAATTGCATATATAAGACCATTTTTCTTTGAAGCTGAACAAATGTGTGTTAAGACTACAAAATATTAACATCAGACAAAAAAAATTATGATAAGTGAAAGAAACCAGACACAAAGTACTACATATTATATTATTACATTTATATACAATGTAAATATAAATCAATTTATAAAGATGAAATTAGATTAGTGGTTATGTAGGGCTGGGGAAGGAATGCTAAGGGGTGTGGAGTTTTTCTTTTTAGAGTAATGACATTGTTCTAAATTTGTTTGTGGTGATGAATGCACAACATTGTGATTATACTAAAAGCCACTGAATATACACTTTGGGTAGATCATATGGTATGTGTATATATTTCAATAAATCTGCTTAACAAATAAATGAATAATTGTGCAAGAATAGCCAGAAAAAGCAGCTATGTACAGCAGGGAAAACAGAGAGATTGAGAGGTGAAGTATTTTCTTATCTGTTTGTCTGGGTTTTTTTATTTATTAGTATTATTATTGAAATAATGAGAATGCTCTAATAATGACTGAAGTGATGAATGCACAACTATGAGATTATACCAAATACCATTGACTGTATACTTTGGATGAACTGTATGTTTTATTAATATGTATCAATAAAATTGATTTGTTTAAAAAAAAAAAAAAAAACATAGCAAGATACCACTTCACACTCGCTAGGATGGCTATAATCAAAAAGACAGATAATAATATATGTTGGCAAGGATGCGGAGAAACGAACCCTCAAGCATTGCTGGGGAGATCGTAAACAGTGCAGCCACTTTGAAAAACAGTTTGGCAATTCCTCCAAAAGTTACCATATGCCTTTGCAATTTACTCCTAGGTATATACCCAAGAGAAATGAAATATGTGTCCACACAAAAACTTGGACACATTCTTCATAATAACCAAAAAGTGGAAACAGACCAAATTATCTATCAACTGATGAATAATCAAAATGTGGTATATCCATTCAATGGAATATTATTCAACCATAAAAAGGAATGAAGTTTTAACACATGCTACACATGGATGAACCTTGGAAAACACTATGCTAAGTGAACAAAGCCAGTCATCAAAAGATGATATAATATATGCTTCCATTTATATGAAATGTCTAGAAATGGCAAACCTACAGATAAAGAAAGTAGTTTAGTGGTTGCCTAGAGCAGGTGAATGGGGAGTGATTCCATGATTTCTCTCTGGGATGATAAAAATGTTCTAACGTTGATTGTAGTGATGATTGCACAACTCTGTGAGTATACTAAAACCATTACACTTGAAATGGCTGTATACTTTAAATGGGTGAATTGTAGAGGATGTGAATTCTATCTCAGGAATTCTGTTACCAAAATAAATCCACTGATCTCTCTTACACTTGGGATGGATCTTTTATCCATGCATGAGTGTGCAACATCACATATTGGTCATTTAGAAAGTATTGGTTCACTGAGATATGCAGATCTTCCAAATGTTGACACATTTCATCCCTGGACATCAAAAAATCATATTCATTAATATCACCATCAATCTCCTCTGAAAAATTGTTAAGTATTGGGAAGGTGTTAAGCTCACAGTGGCAAATACAAGTTTTCCAAATTTCTAATTTTGCTTGAAATCTTGAATTTTCTCATTGGCAACAAATACTGTTAGCTGTTTTCCTCGAAGAGATAGACTCATCTTATTCATTTTTGAGAAAATGTCTGCTATATACTCAGGTCTGAACAACGATAGTTTGTCAGTCATTCTTTCAAATACAAATGTTATTGCATGAAAAAAGCCGCTGCTTCAGCTCACGACTCATGCAATTGCCCAAGTGCTTTTCCTCGAGACAGTTGTCATACTTCAGTATGCAGCAGAAATGCTTTATGCCACTTCCCATTTCATCACAGAGAATATTAAAAAGACATGCACTTAAGGTTCCAAGTGTAATAAAATTAATAATTTTGACTACTTTGCCAAGGGCATTCTTAGGTGAAATGGGGTATTTTGTTTTTTGTTTTGCTTTAGTGATGAAGAACACAGTGCTTCCCAGTACAGTCTGGCGTCCTGCCTTTACTGGTGGTAAGGTGCTAGAAGCTGTGCTCCTCACCTTCTGCACCATCAGTGCAAAACAGCAGCACGGTGAAAAAAGGCAGAGAATGTTCTTGCAGTATTACAAAAGTAGTTCTGATTTCCTGAACCCCGTGAAAGGGTTTCTGAGATCCCCAGGGGTCAATGGACCACACTTTGAGAATCAGTGTCTTTAAACTATCCATTTTAAGGACCAGGTATACCTTTTGAAAAATCTTTTTGTGTACCCTTGTTTGAAGACTGGGAAAGTGACCCACCTTTTTCTAAGGCTCAGTGTCTTCATCTATACATTAGGGATAATGACCATACCTACCTCACAAGTAGTGAGAACTAAACGAGATAACGGACACTGCCTGATACATGTTCTCAATAACTATATCGTTATGATAATCATCATCATACACGTGGCTCCATCAGCGTACAACATCCTTACTCTCCTTTGCCTCCCTCAAAACTCAACTCATATGCCACACCTGGCATGAGGCCAGAGAGTAGCTGTCCTCATGGCGACTCGTAAGGCTGGTAGGACCAGAGCCAGATGTGGAGGTGGGACCAAACCCAGTGTTGGAAAGGAGAAGCTGAGAAAGTTTAGTCAAAGTCTTGGAAACTGCAGGGAGAGTCAAGAGTCAAAGAACTTTATTAGGCTATCTGTCAATTTACAAAGACAAAAAGCAAGGGCTCCAAAGAAAATGTGCTAGCCAGGGTAGTGACCCATGGATAGAAGATGGGATCATGAACTAATAGAACATAAACTCCACAAGAGCAGGGATCTGGTCTGTTTCGTTCCCTGATGAGTCTCAAGTGCCTAGAACATGTGCATGGAATAGGTGCTCAATGAATATTTTTAAATGGAATGAAATCGGACCCTTCCACTCTGTTCTTGTGACTGGCATTTGGGGCATGCAGTGTAGGCTTCATTCCACTGTACCCCAGGTGGCACCAGCTCTGCTCTCACACCCTGCGCTCCCTTCTGCTGAGGTACCACCTTGTCCTTTCTTCATTAGTCACTTTCTCGCTCTTCTTCCCACTACACAGACAGTAATGGGGGACAAGGGCTATGTCTTGGTTATGTCCCAATGCTGACTGGGTAAATACTAATAAATAGAAAATCATTCCTTTTTTACATGTACTTCCCACCTTATTTCATACAAAATAATAAACTTGAAATGCATTACTAAAATGTTAGTCCCTGGGTTTATCTCTTGAACCCCTATTTTGATCCCCTCCCCACCCAGCTCCCACATTTACCAATTCAGGGTCAATCATGGCTGAATGACAGTTGCTTTCTCTAACATAAATATAAAAAACTAATGACTCATGGAGACCTACAAGTACCTTGCCATCTCACAATCAGCTTGAAGGAGAGAATCTTGGTGTTCTACAAGGCGGAATGCAGGTATGAATATCGCCATAGAAGAGTGTTATAAATTGATGTTAGGCATATCTGAAATTCATACAGATAGACCCTAACTTATAAACACTTGATTTCCCACACAACCATAAATTACATGTAAACTCAAAGCCCCTGCCCTACCAGAACTACTATCATCAACTGAGAAGTTCTGATTGGGAGAATTACTTTGAAAAAAGAGAACTATCATTGAGTCAGGGTAGGACTCTGTAGGAGCCTACCATAGCCATTTGGCATCAGGCTGGGTAGAAGGCAAGAATCACTAATGGGTGGGGGTGGCTGAGATGGGAAAGTTTATATTGTACATGTTTCGACAATTAATTAAAAACAAAAAAAAAGAAAGAGTAACTAAAGAGGATAATGACAATTAAGTGCAGTACATGATCCTGGATGGGTTCTAATAAGGGAGGAGAACTGGCTCAAAAGGACATTATTGGAACGTGCAAAAAAAATTGGAGGATAGGTTGTAAGATTTATGTCAATGTTAAATTTCTTTAACTTGATACCTACATTTAAGGTGATTACATAAGTGAATACCCTTGTTTGTAAGAAATGTACATGGAAGTATTATGTGTGCACTCTACTGTCAAATGTTCAGAAAACATAAACAGGACAGACAGAGACAGATTTATAGAATGATACAAATGTGGCAAAATGTTAAAATTGGTGGATCTGGGTGTCTGGGGGGGTATGTTGGGGTATGTTGGAGTTCTCTGTATGGGGTTTGTATTATTTTTGCTAGTGTCCTCTAAGAGTAACATTAATTCAAAAAAAAATTGAAAAATAATCAATAATGGAGTCTTACAGCCACCCAATAATGCAGATGCTATCATAATCCCTATTTGACAAAAGAGGAAACTCAGGCTTAGAGAAGAAGGTGCCTGAGGTCGCACAGCCAGAAAATGGTGGAGTTAGGTGTGAGCCCAGGGCCGGATGCACGAACACCATGCTCTGGACCAAGGCTCGCAAAGCTTTTCTGTAAAGGGCCAGATGGCTAATATTTTTGACGTTGCGGGCCACACGGTCTCTGCCAAAATTACCCATTCTCTGCCGTACCAGAGGGAAAGCTAGTGAAGGAATGAGCATGGCTGTGCTCCAATAAAACTTCACTTATGGACACTGACCTTTGAACACCATATAATTTTCACATATCACAAAATATTATTCTTCTTTTGACTTTTTTTCACCATCTGAAAGTGTAAAAACCATGCTTAGTTCAAGGGCTGAAAAACACTGGCCACAGCGCTGGCTTGGGCAGCATACAATTCAGAGAAGATTAGCATGGCCCCTGCACAAGGATGATACACAGATCCGTGAAGCGTTCCATATTTTTAAAGAAGAAAAACAAAACAAACAAGAAAAACTAGCCATAGCCCAGCTTGCTGCCCCTTCTCCTGACCACCACCCAGCATCCTGCAGCTGAGGACTGCAGACTAGCAGAAACGCTTGTTATACAACGATGTCAGAGACAAACGTGGCCGACTACACTATCTCTACCAGAAAATGAAAAAGAAAACCGTGCCTCAGAGGCTGGATCAACCTAGCCCTCGGCTGCCAGGCACCCAGGACTCATGCAGTCCTTTGAGTGCTGAGGTTAACGCGGATCACACAAGTTTTTGTGATTGCACAGGAATCAGCATTTCTGATGCTGCCAGGAACTGGCCAGGGCTCTACCCTGCCCCCTACACACTGCGGCCAGAGGGAGCCTTTTAAAAAGTCAAATGACGCCTTTTGCACAAAACCCACAATCAGATAAAAATCCAAAGCCCTTACCATTTTCTTAAAGGAAGATAATTAAAAATAAACCCTTTTACTTAATGCATGTACAAGGCCCTGCATGATCTACACACCCCACCTTCATCCCCAATCTCCCGCCACTCTCCCCTTACTCTGCTCCCCCGCTGTTCCTCTCTCAGGCCAAGCAGCCCCCACCTAAGGGTTTTGCACTTCCTGCTCCTATGCCTGGAAGGCTCTGGCCCCAGAGTGTCACGGCTGCCTCCTGCATCCTTCAGACGCCGCCTCCTCAGGGAAGCCTCCCCTGCCTGCAGTGCACACTCACACTCTGTGACTCCCTCCTCAGGGAAGCCTCCCCTGCCCGCAGTGCACACTCACTCTGTGACTCCCTCCTCAGGGAAGCCTCCCCTGACCACAGTGCACACTCAC
>JAQZBX010096035.1:0-11847 GCA_029593785.1 Cabassous unicinctus
CACACCTCCCATAACATCCCACATAAACATCTTTCATTAGGGTGGCTCATCACCTGCAATGGAAATCACAACCTGGGGCTTTGCCACTAAGCATGGACCATAGTTCACATTGTAGACCACACTCTCTCCCACACAGCTCTGCATGGTTTATGCTGATGTAAAATGGCTTATATCTGTCATTATAATGTCACTCAGGATAACTCCCAAGTCCTGAAAAAGCCCCTGTATTACAACTGCATTTCCCTTCTCTGCCGTGAAAGGATCCAGTGGCCACTGGATTCACCTCACTGTTGTAATTTCTTCCATTGCTTGAATCACAATATGGCTACAACAGAATACCAGTAAGTTCATTCTAGTCCGTAGCTCTTCCCCCAATCTTGAGGAGTTTGGGATGGTGATGTCCACTCCAACTCCAAATGAGAGGGAGCTTATATTGCATGAATACAATGGATGGGATTATCCTCCCTGCAGCTGTAGACGCTCTCCATTCCCAGGAATGGCCCTTGTCCATCATCATCTCTTCACCAGGTGACTTGGGTGAGTCCATTAAGCTGTAGAGAAGGAGTTACAGCTCCGCTGAGATTCCAGGCACAGCTGGTGCATGGGCAGGCCAAAGGTTCCAGTCTCTGGAAGTACACTTACAAACTCCAGCATAACATAGGTTTGAGTAGAAGGGACTGATTGACCATGTGCAGGGAGGACTTGTTTGAGTCCAACTCTGTCACTCTCAGGAGCACAAATTCCAAAGTAGAGCCCACTGATAAGACGTCAATCTCTGGAGCTATCCCCCCTTATATAGGACCTGGGTGTCCCCAGAGCCCTCAGGAGCCCCTCTGTGTAGGGTGATATCCACTTTGGTGTTCCATGAGATCCTACTGAGGTGTGCGTAAGCGTTACATCTGGGATGACCTCCCGACTCTCTTTGAAGTCTCTTAGCCACATGAACTCATTTGTCTTTACCTTTTCCCCCTTTTATTCAAGGTCTTTTTCCAGTCGTGTTGCCAGTTGGCACTTGAAATTAATCCCTCGTTGCCAAGGAGACTCATCCTTGGGAGTCATGTCGCATGCTGGGGGGAAGGTAATGCATTCATATGCTGAGTTTGGCTTAGAGAGAGACCACATTTGAGCAACAAGGAGGCTCTCAGGTTTGCAACCCTTAGGCACTCCATAATAGTAGACTAAGTTTCAATTACAAGAGCAAAGACTTGTAAGGCTACTCATCAATAACAGGAACCCATTAGTGGAACATTCTCCTTTGCCAGACACTGCCCCTGCACTTGGGGGTCTGTTGCTGCTCCCTTGGAAAATGTGGCAGTGCTCTCCAGGCTGGGAATTCAGTATTCCCTCATTTATAGAGGATTGTCTACCCACTGTGACCATGCACCACCCCTTGATCATTTGAACAATTTTATGTATTTTTCATGAGTATTCAGGTGAACTTCCTCCCATGAAACCCCCGTCCCAGACACCCCCCACCAATGATCCTCTGCTGTTCCCATTGTAACCCTTCTGTGATCTAAACCTTCCTTGACAATAAAACCCATATAATAGCCAAATACAATTAATAGGCAAATTAGATAATAATGATAAGCTTATCATTCCACAATCCCACCAGCTGTGGATGAGGGTTCCTATTCCTCCACATCCTCTCCAACATTTATAGTCTGCTGTTTTTTAATAGCCGCTATTCTACTGTGTGTAAGATGGTATCTCATCTTCATTTTGATTTGCATTTCCCTAATAGCTAGTGATGTTAAGCATTTTTCCATGTGCTTTTTAGCCATTTGTATTTCTTCCTTGGAGAAGTGTCTTTCCAGGTCACTTGCCCATTTTTTAAAGGTGTCATTTGTCTTTTTATTTTTGAGGTGTAGGATTTCTTTATATATGGAGAATATTAGGCTTCTATGAGATATATGGTTGCCAAATATTTTCTCCCATTGGGTAGGCTGCCTTTTTATTTTCTTAATAACATCCTTTGAGGTGCAGAAGTTTGTAATTTTGAGGAGATCCCATTTAATTATTTTTTCTTTTGCTGCTTGTGCTTTGGATTTGAAGGTCATGAAAACATTTCCTATTACAAGGTCCTGTAGATGCTTCCTTATATTATCTTCCAAGGTCTTTATGGTTTTGGCTCTTACATTTAGATCTTTGATCCATCTTGAGTCGATTTTTGTATAAGGTGTGAGATGATATTCCTCTCTCATTCTTTTGGATATGGATATCCTGTTCTCCAAGCACCACTTGTTAAAGAGGCCATTCTCTCCCAACTGAGTGGGCTTGGTGGCCTTGTCGAATATCAGATGACAGTATATGTGAGTATCTATATCAGAACTCTCAATTTGGTTCCATTGGTCAGTATGTCTCTCCTTGTGACAGTACCATGCAGTTTTGAGCACTGTAGCTTTGCAGTATGTTTTAAATTCTGGTAATGTGATACCTTCAGCTTCATTTTTCTTTTTCAATATTTCTTTGGCAATTCAGGGCCTCTTACCTTTCCAAATATATTTTGTAGTTAGTTTTTCCAGTTCCTAAAAAAAAATACAATGTTGATTTTTATTGGGATTGTATTTAACATGTATATTAGTTTTGGTAATATAGACATCTTGATGATGTTTAGTCTTCCTATCCAGGAACAGGGAATATTCTTTCATTTATTTAAGTCTTCTTTGATTTCCTTTAACAGTGTTGTGTAGTTTTCTGTATATACGTCCTTTACATCTTTAGTTAAATTTATTCCTAGGTATTTGATTCTTTTAGTTACTATTGTAAATGATATTTTTCTCTTGATTTCCTCCTCAGATTGCTCATTTTTGGTGTACAGAAATGCTACTGATTTTTTAGCATAGATCTTTTACCTGCGATATTACTGAACTCCTTTATAAATTCTAGAAGCTTTGTTGTAGATTTCTCATGGCTATCTACATATAGGACCATGTCATTTGCTAATAATGATATTTTTACGTCCTCTTTTCCAATTTGGATGCCTTTTATATATTTTTCTTGACTCAGTGCTTGAGCAAGTACTTCTAAGACAATGTTAAATAGGAGTGGTGATAGTGGGTATTCTTGTCTTCTTCCTGATCTCAGAGGGAATTCTTTTAGGATTTCACCATTGATGATGATGGTAGCTTTGGGTTTTTCATATATACCCTTTATCATCTTCAGAAAGTTTCCTTCTATTCTTATCTTTTGTAGTGTTTTTATCAGGAAAGAGCACCATATTTTGTCGAATGCTTTTTCTGCATCTATAGATATGATCATGTGATTTTTTTTCTTTCAATCTGTTTATGTGGTGTATTACATTGATTCATTTTCTTATATTGAAACATCCTTGCATACCTGAGATGAAACCCACTTGGTTATGGTGTATAATCCTTTTGATATGTTGTTGAATATGATTAGCAAGTATTTTGTTGAGGATTTTAGCATCTAGGTTCATTAGAGAAAGTGGTGTGTAATTTTCCTTTCTTGTGGCATCTTTGTTTCATTTGGTATTAGGGTAATGTTCGGATCATAGAATGAGATAAGCAATATTCCTTCTACTTCTATTTTTTGGAAGAGCTTAAGCAGGATTGGTCTTAGCTCTTTCTGAAATGTTTGGTAGAATTCAGCTGTGAAGCCTTCTGGTCCTGTGCTCTTCTTATTTGGGAGGTTTTTGATGTCTATCTCTTTACTTGTAATTGGACTGTTGATTTCATCAATTTCTTCTTTCATCAAAGTAGGCTGTTTCTGAGTTTCTAGGAATTTGTCCATTTCCTCTATATTATCATTCTTGTTGGCATGTAATTTTTTAAAGTATCCTCTTATGATACTCTTTATTTCTGTGGGGTCAGTAATGATATCCACTTGCTCATTCCTTATTTTGTGTATTTGCATCTGTTCTATCTTTTTTGTTAGTCTGGCTAAGGGTTTGTCAATTTTATTGATCTTCTTGATGAACCAGCTTTTGGTTTTGTTTATTTTTTCTACTGCTTTCTTATTCTCTATTTCATTTAGTTCTGGTCTAATCTTTGTTATTTCCTTCTTTGTACTTCCTTTAGGTTTAGTTTGTTGTTGTTTTTTCCAATTCCTCCAAGTGTGCAGTTAGGTCTTCAATTTTAGCTCTTTCTTCTTTTTTAATATATGTATTTATGGCTATTAACTTCCCTCTCAGGACAACTTTGGCTGCATCCCATAGGTTTTGATATGTTGTGCTGTCATTTTCATTAGTTTCAAGATAGTTACTGATTTCTTTTAAGATTTCCTCCTTGACCCAATATTTGTCTAAGACTGTGTTATTTTACTTCCATATATTTGTGCCTAATCTGTTTATCTGGCCCTTAGTGATTTCCAATTTTATTCCATTGTGGTCAGAGAAATTACTTTGTATAATCTCAATCTTTCTGAATTCATTGAGAATTGTTCTGTGGTCTAGCTTGTGGTCTATCTTGGAGTAGGATCCATGTGCACTCGAGAAGATTGTAACTCCTACTGTATTTGGGTTTAGTGTTCTGTGTATGTCTATTAGGTCCAGGTCTTCTATTGTATTGTTCAGAGTCTTTGTTTCTTTTTTGATTCTCTGTTAGATGTTCAGTCTAATGGTGACAATGGTGTATTAAATCCCCCACTATAATTGTAGAGGCACTTATTTCTCCATTTATTTTTTCCAGAGTTTGCTTCATGTATTTTGAGGTACCCTGATTAGGTGCATAAATGTTTATGATGGTTCTTTCTTCTTGAGAGATTACCCCTTTTACTAATATATAGTGTCTATCTTTGTCTCTTACAATAGTTTTTCATTTAAAGTCTAGTTTGTCTGATATTAGAATACCTACTCCTGCCCTTTTTTGTCTATTGTTTACTTGTAAAATCATTTTCCAGCCATTGACTTTCAGCCTCCTTGAATCCCTGGGTTGAAGGTGGGTTTCTTATAGACAGCATATAGATGGATCATATTTCCTTATCCTTTCTGCCAATCTGTGTCTCTTGAGTGGCGAATTTAATGCATTAACATTCAGTGTTATTTCTCGCAATGAATTTCTTACTTCAGCCATATTTTCTTTGGGTTAATGTATGTCATCTGTTGTTTTGTTTCTGTTTATGTCTTTTTAGTTGTTTTTACACTCTATTCCAACTCTCTCTCCCTTGTTTTTTCCTTTCAATGTGTAGAACTTCCTTTAGTGTTTCTTGAAGTGCAGGTTTCTTATTGACATACTCTCTTAATTTCTGTTTATCTGTGAATATTTTGAACTCTCCATCATTTTTGAATACCAGTTTTGCTGGATAGAGTATTCATGGCTGGAAGTTTTTTTCTTTCAGTACTTTGACTGTGTCATACCACTGTCTTCTTGCCTCCATGGTTTTAGATGAGAAATCAGCACTTAATTTTATTGTTCTTCCCTTGTATGTGATGGTTCTCTTTTTTCTTGCTGTCTTGTGTACTTTCTCTTTGTCTGGTGTATTGGACATTTTGACAAGTATATGCCTTGATGTTGGCCTGTTGGGATTTATATTGTTTTGGGTGTGCTGTGCTTCCTGGACTTGTACATCCATCTCTCTCATTAGGGTTGGGAAGTTTTCAGTCATTATTTCCTCCAACACTCCTTCTGTTCCTTTTCCCTTCTCTTCTCCTTCTGGGATGCCCATAATGCACATGTTTGTGTGTTTTCTGTTGTCAGATAAATCACTGAGTCCTTGTTGGATTTTTTCTATCTTTTTATCTATCTGTTCTAGTATCTATTTGATTTTAGATGTATTGTCTTCCACATCACTAATTCTTTCTTCTGCCTGTTCAAATCTGCTGTTATGTGAATCCAGCATCTTTTTTATTTCTTGGATTGTGCCATTGATCACCATCATATCCATAATCTTTTTTTTGTATTTTTACAATTTCTTCAGTATGTTCTCCCAGTGTCTTCTTAATATCCCTAATCTCTTCCTTCACTTCATTAAGTTGGTCCATGATATTTGTTTAGTTGTTCGATGTTCTGTAGCTCTTCCTGGTTTTTAGGTTGTTCATTGGACTGGTCCAGGTCTTCCTTTTTCTCAGTGTGGTTTTTAATTTTTTGTTGTCCTCTAGTCATCATTTTATGTTCATGGGTTCAATCTGTTGATTAGTTTCTCTCTCTGCTCTAGAGTTTTATTTAGCTGGTAGTTCTGTGTGTGTGTTAAAATTTCTCTTTGACACTTTTTCTTGTTATTTTATTTCCTTGCTTCTTTCTATGTTCCCGGGTTGCCAGCGGGAGTCAGTCCTCAAACCCGCCTTTTTCCCTGAGGGTGGGGCTCAGCCATCTGTGTTAACCACCACAGGCAGGGGAAAATCTCACGAATCTCTCCTGGGCAATGCACACCATCCAGCTCCCTCCAGATCAATATCCCCAAGGTTCTCCCTCTTTGCACCCCCAGTTCAGTCCCCAGGCCATACCCTGTCCCTAATCAACCATACTCAGAGAGCAAGTCAACGAGTGCCCTCTTAAACTGATGCCATCTTGCCTCTCCTATAGGTTTTTTAAATAAAATTTTATTGATGTATATTATTCATACATGACCATACATTAACAATAAATTTATAGTAAACTTTAAAGTTGTTGCTGAATTTACAAAACAAACATGCATATCATCATACAAGGCTCCTAAACATCTCCCCACCCCCACCTTTCATTGTTGTGAAACATTTGTTAGAACAATGAAAGAACATTATCAAAATATTAATACTAACTATAGCACATATCTTACATTTGGTATATTTTTGCCCAACACACCCGATTATTAAATATTTGTTATCATTCAGGAGAAAACATTCTCATATTTTTCCTGTTAACCACAGTCCATTATCCACCAATGGATTTTCTGTGTTACAAAGCCCCATGATTTCTAAAATCCTTTCAAAGTGTACATTTAGTGGCTCTCATTTTCATTAAAGAGTTGTGCTATCATCACCTCAATCAATTTTAGAACATTTTCTTTATTCCAAAAGGTAAAATCCCATACTCCTTAATGTTGTCCCTTAATATTGAAGAAAAATCCTCTTTCCATTGCTGCAAAACATTACAAAATTACTGTAAGATTCTGCTGACCAAAGAGGACCCACAGTCTTTGGAAGGCAGCAACATTACAAATGTCACCACGAATTCTGCATAGACATCCCATAGCCATGTCATGACAGTGCAGATAAGTATATCATGCCACAGCTGTCCTGGATGATCTTCACCCTGTAGACCATGTTAGCCTTGGAGGAAGAGTCCTAGGTCTTTGCTGTCACCATCAGCCATGTCTAAGCACCTGTGTCCTGATTACTGCATGATTCCCCTGACTTGCCCTCACAAATTATTTCTACACATTACTTGAACATTTTTTCACCTTCTCTTCAGGATCTTAACATGCATACTGTCTGAAATGGTAAGATCTGAACCCAAATGCACACAAGAGAAAACTCTGGCTTGGAGAGCTCAGTGTCATGCCTGAGGTCAGGCAAAAAGCCAGGGCTGATATTTGGGGTCTAGCCCGAGAAAGCAATTAACGAGAGACTAAGAGACACTGGAAGGGAACTCAGTCCCAGAAGAAAGGTTCTCTGAGGATCTGCAAAAGGTGGAGGATGTACTGCAGGTTGGGGGAGAAGAAGTAGTGGGGAACAAGGGAAGGGCTCAGTGGCTGGTAGTGGTGGCGAGCAGGGACATTTGCAGCTTTTCCAACACCTGAAGCCAAGAGACTCAAGCAGCCCAGACAGGGATGCAGCATGGGCCTTGCTCATGGGCAGACTTGAGCAGACCCTCAGTTCTGCTACATGTCTCCAGGCTGATAGAAGGAAGTGGCCTTTGAGCAGATGCCTGAAGCAAATAACAAGAGTGTTCATCTTGTTGAACAAATAAACCAGCTCTCACAAGCTTTCTTTCTGTATGAGAAAGTGCCTTCAACAGCTTCATTATCATTCAGTTCCACATCATTTTATTTTTGTATTTTTTTATTAATTAACATTTTTTATTTTTAAAGAAGCTTTAGATCACATAAAAGTTACATAAAAAATATAAAGGATTCCAATATGCCTCACTCCCTCCCCCTCCCACACTTTCCCACATTAACAACATCCTTCATTAGTGTGGTAATAATGGTAATAAAATTAGTGTGGTAAAATGGTAAAATTGAGGAAAACATGTTGAAGCATAGTTACTAACCATGGATTATAGTTTACATTCAGTCTGCACAATTTTGTAGGTTATGACAAAATATATAATGGCCTATATCCATCATTGCAATGTCATGCAAGACAACTCCAATGTCCTGAAAATGCTATCATATTAGACCAATTCTTCCCTCTCACCCCTCAGAATCTATGGTGGCCTCTGCCTTTATATCAATGATAAAAGTTCTTCTATTGTTAGAATAATAATGTCTATAATAGAATAATAAGTCTACTTTAGTGCTGTTCATTCCCTAATCTTGAGGATTTGGGGATGGTGATGCCCAATCTGTTTATAATTGAGAGGGGGCTTAGATCCCATGGGTCAGATGGATGGAACTGTCTTGCTTGCATTTGAAAAAAACACACACTACCTTCCTTCTAGCATGGATCATGACTCTTGGGGATGAACCTCCCTGGCACCAAGGAATTATTACCAAGTACCTGCTAGCAATGCATTTCAAAAAAGACTGTGACCAAAAGTGGAAAATCATAAATACAAATGAGATTTTGTGGCTAAGAGATTTCAAAATGAGTACGGAGGTCATTCCAGAGGTTATATGTATACACAGGATCTCATTGCCTGTCACAGTAAACAGTGCATCAAATAGTGGGGTTACTGAAGTCTGTAGAGACATCCAGACACTATAACCAGGGCTGACACACTCAGGAATTGGACACCCTGAGAGTGAGCCTTACTTTGGAATTTATTCACCCCAGTGTAACAGAGTTAGAATCATTTATGGCTTCCCTACACATGGCTCTTCTGCTCTTTTTTTTTGAAACTATATTTAGCACTATACTTGTTAAATATAAGTCCCAGAGACTTAAATCTTTGGTCTCTTCATGTGATGGTTGAGTCCTGAATCTCAGTACAGTTGCAAAACCTACTCTCCAGTTCATTGGATTCTTCCAGGACAAATAAAAAGCAGATGATACTGAACAATACCCATCACAATGAACAGAGATTGTCTGCAACTGCAAGCAAGATAGTTCTATCCATCTGCCCCATGGGCTCTAAGTCCCCACTCAATTAGAAGCAGAGTAGGCTTCACCATCCCCAAATCCTCAAGATTGGGAAATTAACAATGGACTAAAGTTGATTTATTATTATTCTATTATAGATTTATTATTATTCTAGATATGGAAGAACATGTATCATTGATATAATGGCAGTGAGGGGATGGAGAGAGAAGAATAGGTGTAACCTTGAGGCATTTTTGGGACATTGGAATCATCTGGCATGAAATTACAATGATAGACAGAAGCCATTATACATTTTGTCATAACCTATAAAATTGTGCAGGGCAGATTGTAAACTCTAATATAAACTGTAGTCCGTGGTTAGTAGCAATGCTTCAATATGTGTTATCAATTGTAAGAATTGTACCACAATAATGAAAGATGTTAATGTGGGAAAATTTGGGAGCTGGAGCAGTTGGGAATATGGGAATCCCTTATATTTTTTATGTAACTGGTTATGTAATCTAAAGCTTCTTTAAAAATAAAAGTGTTTTTAAAAATGACCATTCTATAAGGTGTGAAGTGTTATCTCATTGTAGTTTTGATCTGCATTTAGCTAATAGATAGTGATGTTGAGCATTTTTCCCATGTGTTCTTTGGTCGTTTGTATTTCCTGTTTGGAAAAATGTCTATTCAAGGCTTTTGTCCATATTTTTAATTGGGTTGCTTATATTTTTATCCTTGAATTGCATGATCTCTTTATATAAAATGGATATGAATCCCTTAGTAGATATGTTGTTTCCAAGTATTTTCTCACATTGAATAGGCTGCCATTTAATTTTCATGTCAATGTCTTTTGAAGAACAATAGTGTTTAATTTTATCTATTTTTTCTATGTAGCTCATGCTGTGGGTGTAAAGTTTAAGAAACTACCACATGCCACAAGATCTTGAAGATATTTTCCTACATCTTCTTCTAGAAGTTTCATGTTTGTCACTTTTATATTTAGGTTCTTGATCCATTTTGAGTTAATTTTTGTATAAGGTGTTGATGGGGTCCACTTTCTTTATTCTGGATATGGCTATCCAATTTTTCCAACACAATTTGTTGAATATACTGTTCTGTTCTAGCTGGATGGGCTTAACAACCTTGTCAACAATCACTTGACTGTAGATGTGAGGTTCAATTTCTGAGTTCCCAATTCAGTTCCCTTGGTCAATCTTTCTATCTTCAGGATAGTACCTTGCTGTTTTTTCCAATATAGCTAAGTAATAATATTTAAAGTCAGGAAATGAGAGTCATCCAACTTTGTTCTTTATGTAAGACATTTTGGCTATTCCCGGTTCCTCAGCTTTTCAAATTTTTTTTTTATTTAGAAACTTTATTGAAATATATCACTCATACATAAACACACATAAACAATAAGTGTGTAGTAAAATTGTGAACCTACAAAAAAAACCATGCACAATAACATACAGAGCTCCCACACCTTACCCCGCCATCAATACCTTGCATGGTTGTGAAATGTTTTTAACAATTGATGAAAGAGCAGCCTCAAAATTTTACCACTGACCAAAGTATCTTATATTTAGTGTATTTTCCCCAACCCACACCATTATTATTATTATTATTACGTAAACATACATAAGCAATAAGTATATAGTAAAAGTTGTGAATTTACAAAGCAAATGTGTAATATCATATCAGTGTTCCATACATCAACCCACCAGCAATACCTTGCATTGTTGTGAGATATTTGTTACCAATTATGAAAGAATATTGTCAAATTCTTATTACTGGGGGGAGGCCAAGATGGCGTCGATCTAGGTGGGTACTCACGGTCCAGATCTCCAGGGACGGCCGACTGTGGACATGGTCCTGCCCGAGGGTTTGTGCTGTGGGCACACGGAGTGAGAAGCTTGGGTCATCTAGCAGCGGGCAGATCGAAGGTGTGGAGTGATCGGTGGAGATTCGTGAGTTCTGAGCCTGCCTGTGGTGGTCAACACATACGGCTGAGCCCCACCTGCACAGAAAATGGCTGGCTGGAGCCGCAGATCCTACATCCGTGACTCTCACTGCCTGCTGGCATGTGGGAGCATACTCTGAGGGAGGGAGGACTCTGACAGAAGGTGGAGAGGGGTTTAACTTCTGTGGATTTGGCTGCCTGCACCCCCTCATAGCTTTAGGGAGCAGATAAGCCAGCTCAAAACAGTGCCAGGCTGAGGGGAGAGGCAAAACTGCTGAACAAACTTGTTTTACCCAGCTGCCCGCTGATACTAAGGCTTGGCCGCAGAGGGGGCGGAGTCAGCCAATTTTATCGCTCTGCACTGACAAGCATCAAAGCTTCAGCAGTCCTGGGGAGGTACGGAAGTGAGTAGGGCTTGATTAATTTCCAAGACCCTATTTAGGGTCCCCTCAGTGAAGGGGGTGATCTAGCAGAGGACTCCTTTGGGTCCCTTATACCCCCCCACCAAAAAAAAAAAGAAAAAATAAAAGACATTCACTTTAAAAATGAATTCTTGTTCTTAAGTATACTACCAAAAATCTGCCTTAATACCTACAGATAGAACCCTGAAGGGTAATTGATAAATGCAAGCAGGCTGAGAAGACCCACAAATACACTAGAAGGAAAACTTCCTCCTTAGCTTTGTTTGACTGCTTGATGGTGTGATTGTTTGGCTTCTCTCTGTTTATTTGTTGTCTCTTGCTTTTCTTTCCTCTTTCCTCCC
>JAQZBX010096036.1:0-11847 GCA_029593785.1 Cabassous unicinctus
TCAACATCACTAGCTATTAGGGAAATAAATATCAAAACTACAACAAGATACTATTTTACACCCGTTAGAATGGCGGCTATTAAAAAAACAGCAAACTATAAGTGTTGGAGAGGATGTGGAGGAATGGGAATCCTCATCCACTGCCCATTGGAATGTAGGAATGGCCCAGACATTTTGGGGAACAGTTTGGAAGTTTCTCAAAAAATTAACTATAGAACTTCCATGTGATCCAGCAATTCCACTGCTAGGTATATACCCAGAAGAATTGTAAGCAAAGACACAAACAGATATAAGAACACCAATGTTCATAGTGACTTTGTTCACTATTGCCAAAAGTTGGAATAAACCCAGGTGCCCATCATCAGATGAATAGATCAACAAAAAGTGGTACATACATAAAATGTAATATTACTCAGGTGTAAGAAGGGATAAAGTGCTAACACTTGGGATAACATGGATGAATCTTGAAGACCTTATTTTGAGTGAAGGAAGCCAGGCATTGAAAGATGAAGAGCACATGACCTCACTGATACAAATTAAGCAGATTGAGCAGACCCAGAGAGCTATTGTCTGAAGACAGGTTTACAAGAAATAGAAAGGGAGAAGAAGGTTGTGAGCCATCAACCATATGGGCAAAATCTATGGGAAAGTGATAGAATGTAGTTGCATATTGAAGCAATAAGACAGGAGGGTAGTGATATAATTGGGTGGGGTGGTGCAGTGTTGACAGGTGGGTAGCTTGGGAAGGGTAGGTTAGAAGTTCCAGGGTACTGGGGAGAAGGTTGGGAGAGGGACAGGGTGAACACTAGGAATTTGCAGGTATGAGGTTGAAAGTACAGAGTTGGGAATGCACTTATGGCAATATGACAAGGAAGGGTTAATGGTTTAGGGTGTTGGTTGGAGGGGCATTCGGGACAGGGCGCACCTGGAGCAGTCTTTTAGGGAATGTGTGAGTGTTCATTCTGTCATAACGTGTAGTATCAGTGGGTGGAGACCCAAAAAAAATGAACAGGAAATTGTTGGATTCCCATCCTCAGGAGGACTGATTTTTTCAGAAATAGACATGCAGGAGTCTCTGGAGAGTAAGGGCGGTTCCTAATAGGGGAGGACAAACCAGGGTGTCAAGACCTCACTATTGTTGCATACAACTAAGAATCTTGTCATTCAATGAGTAAAGCCAGGGGCTCGCCATGGGCCCTGGGGAGATGAGGAGGGAGGAATAGAATAGATTGAACAGCAAGTATTTAGTGGTCAGAGGAAATGTTCTGCATTAACTTACAGTGATGGACACAGAACATGGTAAATATCATCAAAATTTATAAAAGTGTACTGTCTAAAATGTAAACCATAGTGTAAACCATTGACAATGTTTAGTAGCTATCTTTCACTATATGTATATCAGTTATAATAATGCTACCATTCACATATAAAAAAGTATTAATATGGGGGGGAGAAAAGGGGGAGGATGTTGGGTATATGAGTCTCCTGTATTCTGTGTGTGACTTTGCTGTGACCTAAAACTTCTTTGAAAACAAAATGAAAAACATTGAGACACTGGGGAATGAGAGGGGGAGGTGCCCCAATACAGACAGGATACCAGATATTGCAGCGATGAAAGGAAAATGTCAAAAAAAAAATCTTTAAAAATATTTTTCATTTTTAATATCCCAAACTTTTAATTTTATTTTATTTATAAGTTTTTAAATTTTTGTGTGTTTTATGTCTTACAATTAATCTTATCACTACTATTTCATTTTCCTATTATTTATATTCAGCTATTGAAATGGCTTCATCTTTGAAGAAGCTTTGGATCACAGAAGGGTTACAACTGGGGCACTGGAGGATGATTGGTGTGGGTTGTCAGGGATGGGGGATGCATGGGAGGAAGTTCATCTGAGAATACATATAGGTTATATAAAATTGTTCAAATGGTCATGGGGCATTGTAACAGTGGGTGGAGAATCACTCAATAAATGAGAGAATACTGAATTCCCATTCTGGAGAGTTCTGCCACATTCTCTAAGGGAGCAGCAACAGTCCCCCAAGTGCAGGGGCAGTGACTGGTGAAGGAGAATGATCCATTGATGGGCCTTTGATATTGATGACTAGGCTTATGAGCCTTTGCTCTTGAAATTGAACCTTAGCCTATTGTTATGGGGTGCCTAAGGGTTGCCTCCTGGGAGTCTCCTTGTTGCTCAATTGTGACCTTTCTCTAAGCCAAACTCAGCATATGAATGCATTACATTGCATGACTCCCAGGGATGAGCCTCCCTGGCACCAAGGGATTGGTACCAAGTGCCAACTGGCAATATGAATGGAAAAAAAAATCAAAAAAGGGGGGAAAGGGTAAAGACAAGTGAATTTATATGGCTAAGAGACTTCAAAGTGAGTCAGGAGGTCATCCTAGAGGTAAGGTTTACTCACATCTCAGTAGGATCTCATAGATTTCCAAAGTGGATACCACCCCAAATATTGGGGATCCAGAAAGCTTTGGAAACACGCAGGTCCTATGGACTGGGAGGATAGCTCTGGAGTTTGGTGCCTTGCAGTGGGCTCTACTTTGGAGTTTGTGCTCCTGAGAGTGACAGAATTGGACTCAATTATGTCTTCCCTGCAAATGGCTCATCTTTCCCTCCTATTCATCCCTATACTTGGTCCTGGTGTTTGTAGGAGTACTTTCAGAGGTTCGAGTCTTTGGATTGTATAGGTGCCTGCAACTCCTACTCTATAGTTCATTGGACTCACCCAGGACAACTGGCGGGGAGATGATAATGGACAACAGCCATCCCAATGAATGGAGAGAGTCTGAAGTTGCAGGCAGGAATATCCTTTCTATACTGCCTATAAGATATAAGCCCACTCTCAATTAGAGGTGGAGTGGACATCACCATCCCAGACTCCTCAGGATAGGGCGAAGAGTTATGGACTAGAGTGGATTTGTTAGTATTCTACAATAGACATATTGTGATTCAAACATTGGAAGAAATTACAACATTGATTTGGAACCAGTGGCCATGGGAGGCTCTGGGGGCAGGGAGAGGGAAAAGCAGTTGTAATACTGCTTTTTTGGGGACTTGGCAATTATCCTGAGTGATATTACAATGACAGATACAGGCCATTTTACATCAGCATATAACATGCAGAACTGTGTGGGAAAGAATGTGGTTTACAATGTGAACTATGGTTCAAGGTTAATAGGAAAACCTCACGATGTGTTTATCAATGGCAATTAATGTGCCACACTAATGAACGATGTTTACGTGGTAGGTTGTGGGTGGTGTGGGAGGTCGGGCATATGGGAATCCCTCTATTTTTTGTGTAACATTTATATAATCTAAGTATCTTTTAAAAAATAAAAACATTTAAAAAATGAAAAATAAAATAAAGAACAGGTGGAACATAGGGCATTTTTAGGGCATTGGAATTGTTCTGCATGATTTTGCAATAACAGATTCAGGCCATTATACCTTTTTTCAAAACCTATAAAATTATGTGGTGCCAAATGTAAACCATAGTGTAAACTATAGACCATGGTTAGTAACAATGCTTCTATATTTGTTCATCAATTGTAACAAATGTACCACACTAATGTAAGATGTTATTAATTGGGGAAAATGTGAGGGGGGAGGGGTTATGGGATTCCCTTATGTTTTTAATGTAACTTTTCTGTAATCTAAAACTTCTTTAAAGATAAATTTTTTATAAAAGAAAGAAAAAGAAACTTCCATCTACTCCAAAACACACACACACAAAACCAACATATGGCATATATAAACCTAAAGAGAATATGGCTAATGTAAGTAATTCCTTCACAATAACTACATTGAATGATAATGGATTACACTCTCCATTCAAGATGCACAGATTGTCAGAATGGATAAGGAAATATGACACATCTATACGCTGTCTACAAGAAACACACCTAAGATCTAGGGATGCAAGGAGACAAAGTGAATGGTTGGAAAACAATTTTACATGCAAACAATAAACAGAAAAGGGAGGAAGTAGATATACTAATATCAGACAAAACAGACTTTAAATGAAAAACTATTGTAAGAGATAAAGAAGAACACTATATATTAATAAAATGGGCAATATTTCAATAAGAAAGAACACTCATAAACATTTATGCACCTAACCAGGGGTCATCAAAATACTTGAAGCAAACATTGAAAAACTTAGTGAAGAAATAGATGCCTCTACAATTATAGTGGGAGATTTTAATATACAGAACATCTCAACAGAGAATCAATAGAGAAACACAGACCTTGAATAATATTTTAGAGGATCAGGACCTAAGAGACATATACAGAACATTACAAACATATACAGCAGGATATACATTCTTCTCAACTGCACATGGATCATTCTCCAGGATCGACCACATGCCAGGCCATGGAACAATCCTCATTGAATTCAGAAAGATTGAAATTATACAAAGTAATTTATCATCCCACAATGGAATGATACTGTAAATCAGTTAGGGGCAAAGAACCAGATTAGGCACAAAGATAAGTATGTTAAACAACGTACTATTAGACAAACAGTGGGTCAAGGAAGGAATTGCAAAAGAAATAAGTAACTACCTTGAAATGAATGAAAATGACTACACAACATTTCAAAACCTATGAGATGCAATAAAAGCAGTACTGAGAGAGAAATTCATAGCAATAAATGCCTATATTAAAAAAGAAGAAAGAGCTAAAATTAAAGACCTGACTGTATACCTGGAGGAATTAGAAAATTAACAACAAACTAACTCCCAAACAAGTAAAAAGAATGATATAACAAAGATAAGAGCACAGCCAAATTAAATTGAAAATATGAAATCACTAGAAAAAATAAACAAAACCAAAAGCTGGTTTTTTGAGAAGATTTATAAAATTGACTAACAGCTACTTTAATGAAGAAAAAAGGAAAGAGGATGCAAACACTTAAAATAAGAAGCTAGGAAGGGTATATCACCACCAACCACACTGTAGTAAAGAGTATCATAAGAGGATATTTTGAAAAAATATATGCCAACAAGATGGATAATTTGGAGAAAATGGAAAATTCTTAGAAGCACACAAACAGCCTACATTGATGAAAGAAGAAATTGATGAACTCAACAGAAAAATCACAAGTAATGAGATAGAATTAGTCATCAAAAACCTCCCAACTAAGAAAAGCCCAGTACCAGACAGCTTCACAGGTGAATTCTACCAAACATTCTGAATAGAAATAAGACCAGTAGTGCTCAAACTCTTTCTTAAAATAGAAGTGTAGGGAACATTGCCCAACTCATTCCATGATGCCAGCATCACACTCATACCAAAGCCAAAGATGCCACAAGAAAGGAAATCTATAAATCAATCTCTCTAATGAATCTAGATATTAAATCCTCAACAAAGTAGTTGCTAATCATATTCAATGACACAAAAAAAGAATTATACACCATGACCTAGTGGATTTAATCCCTGGTATGCAAGGAAGTTTCAGCAAAAGAAAATCAATGTAATACATCACATAAACTGATTGAAAGAAAAAAGTCACATGATCATATCTATAGATGCAGAAAAAGCATTCAATAAAATACATCAATCTTTCCTGATAAAAACATTTCAAAAGATAGTAATAGAACAAAACATCCTCAACATGGTAAAGAGTATATATGAAAAACCCACAGCTAACATCTTATTCAATGGTGAAATCCTAAAACTTTCCCTCTAAGATCAGAAACAAGACAAGGATGCCTACTTTCTACTACTTCTATTTAACATTGTGTTAGAAGTTCTTGCTTGAGCACTTTGGCAAGAGAAAGATATAAACGGCATCCAAATTAGAAAGGAAGAAGTGAAAATCTTGCTATTTGCAGGTGAAATGATCCTATACCTCGAAAGCCCTGAGAAATCTACAACAAAATTTCTAGAGCTTAAAAGTGAGTTAAGTAAAGTTGCAGGCTATTAGATTAATGTGCAAAAATCGGTAGCATTTCTATACACCAATAATGAGAAAACTGAAGAGGAAATCAAGAAAAAATCCCACTTACAATAGTAACTGTATTAGTCAGCCAAAGGGGTGCTAATGTGAAATACCTTAAAATGGATTGGTCTTTATAAAGGGAATTTACTTGGGGTAGAAATCCACAGTTACCAGGCCATAAAGCATTAAGTTTCTTCTCTCACCACAGTCCATTGCCACATATTAGAGCAAGACAGCTGCCAGCATTTGCCCAGGGTTCAGGCTTCTGGGGTTCCTCTCTTCCCAGGGCTATGTTTCTCTCCGGGCTTAGCTCCTGTTTCCTCCACAAGGTCAGCTGTAGATGATCAGGTGAATGGCTTGCTTCTCTTCTCCTGGGGCCATCTTTCCAACATCAAAACTGCTTCTCAAAAGACTGCTTCTTCCATACTTTGCCTTGCCTTTTATATTCGATTCCCCACCCACCAAGGGGTGGGGCTCAATGCACTACTGATGTGGCCCAGTCAATGCCCTAATCATAACTTAATCATGCCCAGATTAACACATCTGATTACGGCATGATCCAATTATAGTTTTGGAATTCATAATTATATAAAATTCCCCAATGGTTAAAGCATCTAAAAGAATTTAATACTTAGGAACACTTTAACTACAGATGGAAATGACTTGTATACAGAAAATTACACAACATTGTCAAAGGAAATCAGAGGAGACCTAAGTAAGTGGAAGAATATTCTCTGTTCATGGAAAGGAAGACTAAGCATCATTATGATGTCTATCCTACTCAAACTGATTTACAGACTTAATGCAATTCCAAAAAAATTACCACAGAATTTTCACTGAATTGGAAGAGCTACATATGGAATTTACTTGGAAGGGCAAGGGGTGCCAAATAGCCAAAGACATATTGAAAAAGAAAAATGAAATTGAAGGAATCACACTACCTACCTTTAAAACATAATACAAAGCTGCAGTGGTCAAAACTGCATGGTATTGGCACAAGGATAGTGATACTGACCAGTGGAACTGATTTAAGTTTTCTGATATTGATCCTCACATATACAGTTAATTGATATTTGAGAAGGTCACCAAGCTCACTCAACTGGGAGAGAATGGCCTTTTCAACAAATGGTGCTTGGAGAACTGGATATACATATCCAAAAGAATGAGAGAGGGACACCATCTCACACCTTAGACAAAAATTAACACAACATGGACCAAAGATCTAAATAGAAGAGCCAAGACCATAAAGATCTTGGAAGATAATGTAGAGAAATATTTACAGGATCTTGATTAGGAAATGGTTTCATGAACTTTACACCAAAAGCACAAGCAACAAAAGTAAACATAGATGACTGTGGCCTCCTAAAAATTAAAAACTTTTGCATCTCAAAGGAGTTTTTCAAGAAAGTGAAAAAGCAGCCTACTAAATGGGAGAAAATATTTGGTAACAATATATCTGATAGGGGCCTTATATCCAGCATATATAAAGAAATCCTACATTTCAAAAATAAAAGACAAGTAACCCATTTTAAAAATGGACAAATGATTTGAATAGATACTTCTCCAAAGAAGAAATACAAATGGATAAAAAGCACATGAAAAGATGCTCAATGTCACTAACTTTTAGGGAAATGCAAATCAAAATCACAATGAGATATCATATTACACCCATTAGACTGGAGGCTATTAAATAAACAAAGGACTACAAGTGTTGGAGAGGACATGTAGGAATTGGTACCTTACCTTCTTCTGGTGGGAATGTAGAATGGTGCAGTCATTGAGGACAGTTTAGTGGTTTCTCAGGAAGCTAACTGTAGAATGACCATATGATTCTACAATCCCACTGCTTGGTATATACTCAGAAGAATTGAACACAGGGATATGAACAGATATATCCACAGCAATGTTCATAAGGGCATTATTCACTATTGCCAAAAATTGAAAACAACACAAATGTCCATCAAATTTGATATATACATAAAATGGAATATTACACAGCTGCCAGAAGGAATGCAGTGTTAACACACTGGATAACATGGATGAATCTTGAAGACCTTATGTTGAGTGAAGCAAGCCAGGCACTGCAGGACAAATATTTCATGACCTCATTGATATGAATTAAGCAAATTGTGCAACCACACAGAGCTAGACTATGGAAGACAGGTTTACAGGAAAGAAAGGAAGAAGAAGGTTTTGAGTCAATACCCATATGGGCAAAATCTATGATAAGGTGCAAGGGTGTATTTGTGTAGTGAATGGGCATGACAGTGGTGCAGTGATACTATTGGGTTGGATGGTCCTGGTTTTGTAGGGGTATAGGATGGGAAGGGTGGGTTGGACTGTCCATGTAACTGGGGGAAATGTTGGGTGAGGGAGCTGTTGAACTCTGAGGATTTGCAGGTATGTGGTTGAAACTAAAATGTTGGGAATCTTCTTTTGGCAAATATAGCAGGAAAGGTTTACTAATTTATGGTGTTGGATGTGGGGGGCATGCGGGACAGGGCACATCTGGAGCAGGCAACTAGGGAGTGTGTGAGTGCTCTTCTTGTCATAGTGTGTTATATTAGTGTGTGGAGACACACATAATGAATGGGAAAGTGTCAGACTCCCATTCTGGAGATTCCTGCTATGTTCTCAATTAGAGAGGCAAAAGATTCTCGAGAGCATAAGCAGTGCCTAATAGGGGAGGACAGGCCAGTATGTGAAGCCCTCAATGTTGTTGAAAGTAACTAAGAATGTTGTTTTTCAAGGAGTGAAGCTTGGTGGTTGCCTTGGGTACTGAGGGGAGGGGGAGAAAGGAATAGAATAGATGGAACATGGGGCATTTTGGGGATGATGGAAGTGTTCCACATGATCTTGAAATGATGGATACAGGCCATGTTAAATTTCCATCAAACATTATAAAAGTGTATGGACCAAAATGTAAACCATAATGAAAATCTACCATGGTTAGTAGCAATGCTTCAATATTTGTACATCAATTGTAACAAATATATCATTCACATATAAAAGTTTATTAAAAGGGGAAAGGGGGAAAATAGGAGGATATTGGGTATATGGGAATCCCCTATATCCTGTACATCACTTTTCTATAACCTAAAGCTTCTTTGAAGACAAAATGAAAAAAAAAAGACACTGGGGAAATAAACAGAAGAAAATGTCACTGCACATACAAGACAACAGATCTTACAGTGATGAAATATATGTCAATTTTTTTAAATTTTATATTTTATTTTATTTTTATTATTACAATTTTATTTGAAATTTTTGTATTTTATTTGTTATTTTTAAAACTGTCATTATTTCATTTTCTTATTAATTGTATTTGATTATTCTGTTCGTTTCATTTTTGAAGAAGTTTTAAATCACAGAAGTGTTACAACTGTGGTACAGGGTGTCAGTGATGAGGAGTGCATGGGAGGAGTTTCACCTATGGATCACCTATAAGGCATATAGATGTGTTCAAATGTTCATGGCGAATTGTCACTGTGGGTGGAGAGTTACACAATAACCAAAAGAATATCAAATTTCCATCCTTGGGAGCTCTGCCACATTCTCTAATGGGATAGCAAGAATTCCAAGTATAGGGGCAGTGACTAGTGAAGGAGGATGGACAATTGATGAGCACTTGATATTGATGACTGTACTTAGGAACACATTAAAGGAGTGTAAGACATTTGAAATTGAAAATTGATGATGAAGAAAATACAGGCATGGACTTTGAAGTTATATTTGAGATGAAATAAGGATTATTAAACCATGTGTTTATACACACTATTCACTTTAAGACTTTGATAGCTGAAAGGACTCACAAGATGCAAGCATTTCAAACTTAGGGAAGAGCTTCACAACTGACAAAGGAGACAACATGCATTGCAAAGGGCCGACAACATCAGGCATGGACATTTTTATCCTTCTACTGCAAGTCACAAAGGACACACGCTTAGTCCAGGTCTCAAGTTACCAACAACATATACAAATTGGGAGGTACTAAAAAGCCCAAAATCTGCTGGAGTGTTGTCACCTCTTATAATGAGTTGGTCACATAGGCACATTCAATCTATGTGACCAGGCTGCACCATCAAATCCCCCGCCCTACTCAAGGTTCTACTAAACCAGGTGCAAATCAAAAGTCCTATTATAACTACAAAACTAAGCAGATAGGATTAAACATCTGAAACAACTCTGGACATGTGGTGACTGACAGCAATTTAGGTTTAGTTAACAGATTCCACAGCTTTGGCCAAAGGTCAGTAGATCTACAGAAAAGCTGGTAGTCAAAGCAGACTTGCTATGCAGGTAATAAGAGAGAAATTACTAGGCCTGGAAGACAGACAATGGTAGCCATTGCAAAAAAAATTTTTTTTGAGAAGAGAACTGAACTAATAGAAAAAATAAAACAAATTCACAGCAATAATGGAAAAACCCTTCTCTTAATATCAAAACCTGAATCTGCATGTGTAAAATGGACACTATGTTCCTGTAAACATGTGATAAAGATTATTGAAACAAGTGAGATATTTTGGTGACCAAATCTATATTTATAAAATGGAAGAAATAATTCTAAGGACACAAAAACAGAACAGAGGTCCTGGAAAGTTGGTAAATTACCTACAGCTGCACTCAATTTTAAAAAACACTGTGGTAAATTAGAATTGTGTGCTATTTTTCAATCAAATTCCTCAAATACTTAAGAAAATGTATTAAATATGGTAAGCATTACTAGAATAATTAAAGGAAAAATAATATGGATTTAGAAATAACTAAATCAGGAACACTGATGATAAAGAGATGAAATGAATGGATGTTTAGATGTGCTAGTTTTTTCTATTTTTACAATCACTAGTTGGTATTCATAAACAGTTATTAATCAAGAACAAAAGTTTCATATAAACAAAGTTAAAATTTATCTAACAGGTAAAGTAAAATCTGAGAAAACTTATTGCAAACTGTCAGCTTGTAAGCACACAAGATAAAACAAAATAAAAATGTGTAGAGTATATGAGAAATTAATATAGAATAAGAAAACAATGTTTATTGCATACTTTTCTGTCATATTCATAAATGTAAATGGAAAGCATATTTAGATGAGGCAATGTTTCAATATACATCAAATTGTTCATGTTTCTTAACATAGCTACATTTGTGTCTTATAATTAAACATAGATTGTATACCACATTATATGTTTATGCATATTCCTTACAGTAATATTTGTAATAAATATAGTGATAACAATATAAATAAGCTTAAATATTCATTAGTAGGGGATGGGATAAATAAACACTTAAAAAGAGATGAAGTTTTACTATTGAAAACAGTAAAAACTGGCTTTATTTAATTGCTGTACAAGAAAGCAGTATGAAATTATGTGCAAGACCTTGTAGATGATGGTAACTTTGTTTTTGCTTTAATATAACACTTTATTGAGATAAAAACTTATATACCATACAATTAAACCTTTGAAAGTTTGCAATTCCATGGGTTTTGATACATTTGGGATTTGTGCAACCATGAGCACTCACTAATTTTAGAATAATTTCACCACTCCCCAAAGAAACTCCATGCCCATTAACAGTCACTCCTTAAACCCCATCCTCCAAGTCCCTGGCAAACACTAATCCATATTCTGTCTCTATGGATTTGCCTATTCTGGATATAAAGCATGAGTAGAATAATACAATAAGTGGCCCTTTATCACTGAGCATATTTTCTGGCCCTTATAACTGAGCATAATGTTTTCAATGTTCATCCATTTGCCTTTATCTGTACTTTGAAGAAGAGAGACTGCAGGCTAACAGCAGGATTTTTCTTTGCATTTGGAAATTTTCTCTTTATTTTTTGCTTTAAACATATGCTTGACTTATTTAAAGGGTTTGTATGAG
>JAQZBX010096037.1:0-11839 GCA_029593785.1 Cabassous unicinctus
GAAGGCTTTCAAGTTGTTATTTATGCTCATCCAGTGTATTTTTAATAGCCTTTAAATCTTTAGTCGTATTTTCTTTCGATTCTTAGAATTTATTTAGGGGAGTTGTGTGATTATCTTTGATTTATTGTCTTAAATCCTGTATCTCTTCAGGATATTTAAGTTGTTCCTTTGGCTGGGCCATCTCTTCCAGTTTCCTAGTATGGTTTGCAATTTTTTGCTGATGTCTAGGCATCTGAACATGTTGGTGAATTTACTCTGATGGCCAATTTCCCTTCTTGCCTATTGTTTTTTTCCCCCACAGCTCTTCTTTGATATTTGGTTCAACTTATCCTAAGTCTCTAAAATTACCTAGCTTAAGTTATCAAAATTTTGCCAGGGACTCACTAATGGGGCATAGTATCTCTTGCAGGAATTAGGGTTCAAGAGAGAACCAAAGGCCATTTTGGTCCATGCAATTTCCAGACCAGCAAGCAGACGGCACTTGTTGGCACTCTTTTCCACAGAGGTGTTTCAATCTCTGCTTTCCTGTGTTTGGTCTGTCCAAAGCCAAGATTCAAAGTGGTCTCTGCTGGCTGAATTCACTGAAGAGAAGCCCCCAATGCCCTCTCCCTTTTCCCTTGTAACACCTGACCAGGTAGAAGATGTCTGTTCCCCTCTCAGTTGGTTGCAGGGAGCCAGGGGTTTTACCCCAGCTTAATATCTTGGGGGTGGGGGAGGGGAGCCCTTCCCAGATACCACAGGGGGTTGGGAAATCATGTTTGTTGTTTCATGTTTTTTGTGTCTCTGTCCCTCACCCTCCTGGGAGTTTTGTATCACTATCCTGGTCTGCTGACCCCCAAAGTTCCCTCAGACAGCTTTTGGCTCTTTCTCCATTGTTTTTGTGAGAGAGTTGAGCCAAGACTGCCTATTCCAATGCCATCTTCTCATAATTCCCCCTTACCTGCTTTTGTTGGCATTCTGGCCCCTTCTCTGAGACTTTCCCCAAGCTGTCCTAGAAAAATTGGGTGGAAGTTTTAGGGCTAGAAATGAAGCATAACAGATTTTTTCAGCTTAGCAAGCTCTTTATTTATGAAAACCATTGCTACTTTCTCATGGGCATATTTTTAATGATATATATTAATTTCTCATCCCCTAGGTTTTACATTTTTACTCATGTAAATATACATAACATAAAATATGCTATCCATTTTGACATGTAGAATTCAGTGACATTGAACACATTGATGATATTGTATAACTCTCACCAATCTCCATTTCCAGAATATTTTCATCATCCCATTCAGAAACTCTGTATCCATTAGATGATAGACCCCCATTCCCACCTCATCACCATCTCATGGTGACCATTATTCTGCTTTTTGTGTCAATGAATTTGTCTATTCTTACTTTTTAGATACTTCACATAGGTAGCATCATACCATTTTTGTCCTTTTGTGTCTGGTATATTTCACTTATCATGTTTTTCAAGGTCCATCCATGTCATAGCATGTATCAGAACTCATTTCTTTCTATGGCTGAATAAAATAACATTGTATGTATATAACACATTCAGTTTATCCATTCATTTGTTGAGGAATACCTTGGTTGGTTCCACCTTTGGGCTGATATGAATAATGCTGCTATAAACATTGGTGTACAAGTAAGTATCTTTCTGTTTGAGTTGCATATTTCAATTCTTTACGGTTATACCCAGGAGGGGAACTGCTGTGTCGTATAGTAATTTTAAGTTTTATTTCTTGAGGAACTGCCAAGCTGTTTCCCACAGCCATGGCCCACTTTTACATTCCTACCAACAATGCACGAGGGTTCCAGATTTCCCACACCCTCACCAATGTTAGTTTTCATTTTTGTGATAATAGCTGCCCTGTGTGAAATGGTGTTTTATTGTGGGTTTGATTTACATTTCCTTAATGGTAATGATGTTGAGCTACTTTTCATGTGCTTGTTGGTCATTTGTATATCTTCTTTAAAGAAATTTCTACTCAAGTCTTTGGCCATTTTATAGTTGCACTGTTTGATTTTTGTTGTTGAGTTGCATGACTTCGTCATATATTCTGGACATTGAACCCTTGTCAGATATATCATTTCCAGATATTTTCTCCCATTCTATACGTTGTCTCTTCAATTTCTTGGTAATGTCCTTTGATGTACAGGAGTTTTTAATTTTGGAATTCCAGTTTATAGTTTTCTCCTGGTGATCACGATTTTGTTGTCATATCTAAGCATTATTTGCCTAATATAAGGCCCTGAAGATTTTTCCCTAATTTTTCTTGTAAGGTTGTTATGGTTTCAGCCCTTATATTTAGGACATTGGTCTATTTTGAGATTAGTTTGGTATAGGTAAGAGGTAGGGATTCAAATTCATTCATTTGCACTTGGATATCCAGTTGTCCCAGGATCATTTATTTAAAAGATTATCCTTCCCATTTGGTGGACTGGCGTCCGTGTCAAAAATTACCTGGCCATAAATGTATGCATTTATCTCTGGACTCTCATTTCTATTCCGTTGGTCTATATATATCTTTTCTTAAGCCAGAACCACACTGTTTTGATTTTTCATTGCAGTACTTTTTTTTAAAAGATACTTAAATTACATAAATGTTACGTTAAAAAATATAGGGGATTCCCATTTGCCCCGCTCCCCACACCTCCCACATTTTCCCACATTAATAACATCCTTCATTAGCATGGTACATTCATTGCAATTAAGTCTGGAAGACAGATTTACAGGAAATAGAAAGGGAGAAGAAGGTTGTGAGGCAAAACCCATATGGGCAAAATCTATGATAAGGTGGAAGTATGTAGTATGTTTTGAAATTGGGAAGTATGAGTCATCCAACATTGTTCTGTCTGAAGATGGTTTTGTCTCTTCAGGTCCCCTTAGCGTTCCACAAGAATTTGATATTTGGCTTTTCTTTTTCTGCAGAAAAGGCCATTTGGATTTTGATAGAGATTACAAAAAATGTGTAGATCACTTTGGATTGTAATGACATTTTAATGATTTTGACTCTTCCAATCCATGAACATGTGATGTCTTTCCATTTGTTTAGGTCTTTAGTTTCTTACAGCAATGTTTTGCAAATTTCCTTGTCTTGCAAACCTTGTCTTGCATCACCTTGGATAAATTCCTAGGTATTTAATTCTATTAGATGTTGCCCTAAATAGGCTTGTTTCCTTAATTTCCTTTACTAATTGTTCACTGTGGTATATAGAAACACCAATAATTTTTGTGTGTTTATATTGCACCCAGCAACTTTTCTGAAGTTATTAGCTCTAGAAGCATTCTTGTATATTCTTTAGATTTTCTATTGGGATACCTTTTACTTCTATTTTTTGCCTAACTGCTCTGATTAGAATCCAGCACAATATTGTATAGCAATGGTGACAGCAAGCATCCTTGGCTTATTACTGATCACAAGGAAAAGCTTTCATTCCTTCACCTCTGATTACGATGTTAGCTGTGGGTTTTTTAGAAATGTCCTTTGTCATGTTGGGAAAGTTCTCATCTCTTCCTAGTTTTCTGAGTGTTTTTATCATGAAAGGATGTTGTTCAAATGCCTTTTCAGCATCAATTGAGATGATCATGGTTGTTTTTTTTCCTTCATTCTATTAAAGTGGTTTATTACATTGATTGATTCTTGTATGTTCAACCACCACTGCATTCATGGAATAAATCCCTCTTGGTCATGGTGTAGAACGCTTTTCTTATACTACTTGATTTGGTTTGTCAGTATTGTCTTGAGGATTTTTGCATTTAAGTTCATAAGGGATTATTGCTCTGTAATTTTCTTTCTTTGGGTTATCTCTATGTGGCTTTGGTATAAGATTAATACAGCCTAATACCATGAATTGGGAATTTTTCTCTCACTTCATTTTTTTGGAAGAGTTTTAGAAGGATCAGGGTTAATTCTTTAAATATTTGTTAGAATTCAGCAGTGACTCTATGTGGTCTTGAACTTTTCTTTGTAGGGAGGATTCTAATAATCCAATTTCTTTCTTGTTCTAGGTCTATTCATGTTCTCTATTGATTCTTTTTTTTTTTTTTTAAACATTTATTTATTTATTTACTTATCCCCCCGTTGCTGCCTGTGTTCGCTGTGTCCATTTGCTGTGCGCCTTTCCTATGTCTGCTTATCTCCCCCCTGCCGCGAGGTCTTGCTGCATCAGCCCACCGCGCCGCGCGGGCCGGCCTGCCCTCACAAGGAGGCCCAGGGCCTCCCATATGGTAAACGGGAGCTCTATCGATCGAGCCACACCCGCTTCCTCTATTGATTCTTGAGTGAGTTTGTTAGTCACTTTGTTGCTAGGGTTTTGTCCATTTAATCTATGTCATCTCATTTGGTAGCATACAGTTGTTCATGGTATTCTCTTATAATTCTTTTTATTTATGTAATGTGTTAGTAATGTCCCCAATTTCTTTTCTGACTTTAGTTATGTGCAACATCTCACTTTCTTAGTTTGTCAGTCTGGATATTCTTCTCAATTTTATTGGTTTTTTTAAAGAAACAAATTTGGTTTTCTTGATATTCTTTTCTTTTCTTCTCTATTTCACTTATCTCAGCTCTAATCGTTATACTCCTTCCTTCTACTAATATTGGGTTTAGTTTTCTTTTCTAGTACTCTAGGTGTGAAGTTGATTTTGTCATCTTCTTTTTAAATGTAAGCATATAAATTTACCCCTGAGTACTGCCTTTCTGCCTCTCATAAGCTTTTGTATGTTGTATTTTCATTTTAGTCATCTCTAAGTATTATCTCACTTCACTTGAGATTTCTTCTTTGACCCATTACTTGTTAAAGAGTATGTTGTTGAATTTCCACATATTCCTAAATCTTCAGTTTTTCTTCTGTAATTGATGTCTACCGTCATTCCATTGTGGTCAGAGAATATACTTTGTGTAATTTCATTCTTTGAAAATTTATCAATAAATTAAATAAATAATTTTATCAATAAAGACTAACATTAGTCTATGCTCAAGAGTGTTTCTTGCACATTGAGAAGAATGTGTATTCTGCTGGTGTTGGGCGGAATGTTCTATATATGTCAGGTCTAATTGGTTTATGGTATTGTTCAAGGCCTCTGTTTCTTGTTGATCTTAGGAATGGATGGTCTATTGTTGATCTATGAATGGATGTTCTATTCATGAGTGCGGTATTAAAGTCACCACCTGCTATTGTAGAATTGTCTATTTACCCCTTTAATTCTTTCCGTTTTTGTTTCATATATTTTGGGGCTCAGTTATTAGGTGTGTGTATGTTTCCATTGGTTACATCTTCCTGTTGTAAGGAAACCTTTATCAATATATACTGTCTTTCTTTGTCTATTGGAAACTTTTCTGACTTAAAGCTTATTTTCTTTTACAATGATATAGCTACTTCAGATCTCTGTTGGTTAATATTTGCATGGAATAACTTTTTCCATCCTATTACTTTCAACCTCCTTGTGTCTTTATATCTGAGGTGAGTCTCTTGTAGACAGCATTTAGATGGATCATGGTTTTTAAATTGAATTCTCCAATGTCTGCCTTTTAATAGGTGAGTTTAATCCATTTACATTGTAGGTAATTACTGGAAAGGATGGATTTATTTCTGCCATTAAGCTATTTGTTTTCTTTATCTCATATATTTTTTGCTCCTCAGTTACTCCATTACTATCTTATTAACTTTAGTTAATTTTTTTGTATTGTACCTGTGGCATATTGAATATGCACCCCAAGAAAAAATGTTCTAAATCTTATTTCCATTCCTGTGGTGTGAACCCATTGTGAATAGGATCTTTTGAAGTTATTACTTTTAGTTTGGTATGGTCAACTGAATCTGTTTTGGACTCAATCTTATAAATGGGAGGCTTTATAAAGAGAAAGTCATAGGGAGGAGCCAACAGAATCTTGAAGAGAAAGGAGAGGAAACTGCCATGTGATGAGAAAGCCCAGGAACCAAAGATTGCCAGCTGCCCAAATGCCATACATTCCAGGAAGAATTAGGCCTTTCACACTCTGAAACAATAAGACAATAAATTGCCTTTCTAAAAAATTTTTTTAAATTATTTATTTATTTGTTTGTTTGTTTGTTTGTTTTAAAGAGGTACCAGCAATTGAACCCAGGACCTTATACATGCAAAGCAAGCACTCAACCACCAAGCTACACCCAATCCCATAAATTGCCTTTTTTAAACAAATCAATTGGGTGGTATTTGACACAGCAGCCTGGAAACTAAAATAATACCATTTTGATTCCTTTCTTTTTCCTTTTCTCTATATTTTTCAGTTATTTTCTTAGAAGTTACCTTAGGGATTACAATTAACATCTTAAACTTGTAACAACAAAATCTGAATAATACCAGCTTAGTTTCTGTAGTGTACAAGACATCCACTTGTATACCTCTCTGCCCCTACCCCTTTAAAATGCTATTGTCTCAGATTATATCTTTATCTATTGTGTGCCCATGAACATGGATTTTATTAGTGTTTTACACATTTGCCTTTTAAGTAATAAAAAAGAGTTACAAATCAAAATTAAAATAAAACAGCCTTTTATATTTACCTATATGATTACATTAACTAATATCTTTTATTATATCCTTTTATGGCTTTGAGTTACTGTCTAGTGTCCTTTTATTTCAGCCTGAAGGAATCCCTTCAGCATTCCTTGCAGGGAAGGTCTTCTGGTAATGTACTCCTTCAAGTTCTACTTATCTGGAAATGTCTTCACTTCTTCTTCATCCATGAAGGCTAATTTTGCCACATATAGAATTCCTACTTGACAGATTTTTCCTTCAGGACTTTAAATATGTCATCCAATGTGATATACTCTCAATGGTTTCTGATGAGAAATCAGCTGTTATCTTATTGAGGATCTCTTGTATGTGATGCATTGCCTCTCTCTTCCTGCTTTAAAATTATTTGCTTTTGAGCTTTGACAATTTCAGTATACAATCACAGTATAAGATTCTGAGTATATCTGCTTAGAGTCAGTGAGCTTCTGAGATGTGTATATTCTTGTCTTTCATCACATTTCAGAAATATTTGATCATTATTTCTTCATTTATATTCCTTTTTTAATCTTGTCCTTCTGGAACACATATGATGTGTAAGTTGGTAGGCTTGATGGTATCCCACAGATCTCTCAGGCTCTGTTCACATTTCTTCATCTATTCTCTTTTGCTCCTCAGTCTGGATAATTTAAATTGCCTTATTTTTAAGTTCACCTATCCTCTGCTGCATTTTGAAATTGGCTGTTGAACTCCTCAAGTGCGGTTTTTGTTTCAATAATGGTACTTTTCAGTTCCAGAATTTGTTTGGTTGTTTCTTATAATATCTATCTCTTTATATTATTTAGACAATGCTTTCCTCATTTTCTTTACTACTTGGTCCATGGTTTCATTTAGTTCCTTGAAGGTATTTAAGATAGTTCATTTAACAGCTTTGAAAAATGGTTCCAATGTATGGGTTTCCTCAGATGGTTTCTCTCAAATTCTTTTTGCCCTGTGAATGGCTCATACTTTCCTGTTTCCTTGTATTTTTTTTATTTTTGTTTATAACTGTACATTCCGAGTATTGCGCTATGGTAAATTCCTCAGAGACTGATGATTTTCTGTTTCTTGAAGGCTAATTTTTGCTTCCAAATGGGAAGGGGAAAAAAGTGATTGTCTCTTTAAATCTCTTCCATGTCCTTAGTCATCAGTCTGTGGAGCATGAAACAATGGCCACTCTCTGTGCTGGCCCCTTGACAATCAAAAGTAGTGATCAGCATTAGACAACACATCAATGGTTGTTGGAGGAAAATGCCTTATTGCCCACCTTGCACAAGTAAGCCACACAAGAAAAGAGGGCTACAATCCCCACTGCTGCCACATGCTGCTACCATGCATCAGGGGATTGGAATGCTGGCCTCTACATGGAAGACAAATTCACCATTATTTACCAAAATCTACCAGGCTCTGTATCCAGCCCTGTTCTGGATGCTGAAAGTGTTCCACTAGATTCCAGAATTCCAAAATAGTTGATTCAGGCAGTTCCCGCCAGTTCCATAGTTGTTTTTGTGGCATGACTGATTTCTGAAATGTCCTACTGTACCATCTTAACACAAATTTCTCACTTTCCAATGTAAAGCTTTCATGTTTCTACCTCTCAGTGGGAGAGAGCAGTTTTACCTCCTCTTCTAGGCTTGCTTTGCTAAGCCACAGAAAAATAACACAAATTAGATTGATTTTGCATTTGTTCTGAATCCTTTCTCAGAGAATGTTGATAGGTTGGTGGGTGGTCTATGCAGAAGATAAAATAGGTGCTTTTGTTAGTGACATATCCCCCTCCCTCTAAATTAACCATCAGATTCACTAGTAAAATGATGACTTCTCCTTACCAGTCCCCTTCTTGATGAATGTGTTGACCTACAAGTCCTGAAAATGCTGCTCAAACAGAACCTAGTACTCTTTTTTTCACTTAACAGTGCCAAAGCTGATTCTGGCACAGTGCTGTGCAGGCAAGTAGGTCCATACAAGATGAGATCGCCCCATGTAATGAATCCAATGCACATCTTCAAGTGGATTCATATCCCTTCTCCCTTAGGGGCTGGTTTCAAAGAGACTGAGATCTATTACAATCACAAGAAAAATTCTTCTGATTCCCTGACAGCAATCACTGAAATCATGCAATGTGGGAAACCAACAACTCTCATGATCAATTCATCATTCAGAGTCTACTATCAATAAATCAGTCTGTCAGAGAAATCAGATTTAATGAGGCCCCTATACAGCACACACAGAAGAGGAACAACTACAGAATTACTGAGAGAAGATAGCTCTTGGGCAGGGGATCCTATCACATGGACAGAGATGCCCCTTTCCAGAAGGATTTAGCATCTTTACTCTGGTATCTAACCTCTCCCATCCAACAGTTCCTTACCCAGAAAGAAGCATCATCTCTCACATTTCCTCATAGTCCTTTCTCAGATCAAAGGCAATCCTTAGTCTCTACCCCTGACCCCATAACACAGACTCCAGAGAAGAGACATTTTTTGGAATTTGGACCATTCCTCGAGCACACAGCTGTGGGTCTAGATCTTTTTGCTCAAACTCAGTTCTCTGCCAGCAGAATTCCATGGGCCTTAAGTTGACACAATTGTTAAATTTGGGGCTTGACTAGATCAGTGAGTCTCAAACCTGGGATCACCTGGAGGGCTTTGAAACCCTTGCTGCAAAAGCTTCTCCATAGTGCATGGCATCTGACCACTGCAGCACATACAAGATGCCTGTCTGTGGCATCTCCCCAGGGGAATCTCATGCTCCAGTAGGGCTGCGGCATCAGGAGAAGGTCAGTCTGAGCCTTGGGGCCAAACTGACTCTAACCTCTGCAAAAATCTCCTGGACATCATGTTTGAGCTGGATGTGATTCAGCTGGTTGAATGGGGTCTGATATTCTACAATTGTTTTTTCAAAGCAGTTTTACTGAGATATATTCACATACCATACAATCCATCCAATGAGTACAATCAATGGCTTTTAATACAATCTCAGAGTTTTGCATTCATCACCAAAATCAATTTTAGTACATAACCCTTAGCAGTCACCTCTCAATCTCTCTATCATCCCCAGCCATACATAACTGCTAATCTAATTCCAACTCCATAAGTGAATTTTTAATTTACATTTTATAGAATGGAATCAAACAATATGTAGTACGTTGTGTGTGGTATCTATCACTTTGCATAATGTATTTTTGAATTATTGTAAGGCTTTTAGATCAGAAAACTTATATGTTTACCACGAAGTCATGGAAAACTAGTATTTTCCCACATAACCCCCTATTGTTGACAATTTACATTATTGTGGTGCCTTTGTTACAACTGATGAAAGAACATTAAAATATTGCTGTTAACTCTAGTGCATAGTTTACATTAGGTGTATTTCCCCATATCCCCCCTCTGCAGTTAGGAAGCTCCCAGGTGATACTCCTGCTGCCAGAACATGCACCTCTCTCTAAAGAGAAAGGTCCTTTCCAAGTTTTATAGTCTAGGTTTTAATTTAAGAGTTTGAAACTGAGAAGAACTGCTTCTAGGAACTGGTTATCTGGGACCAACACTGACAAGCATGTGATCCTCTTAAACACAGCATGATTGTTTCATGTGAGGAGGTTACTTACCTAATATTGTAGTCAAGTTTTTCTGCTCCTTCAAAGTTGAGGTAGATTCAGTATATTGCAGGGTCTTTTGCTGGGAATAACCTAGGGGAAACAATTCTGAGCTGTGGTTAACTCTTTCACTGGATCTGTATGTTTTCCTTTACAAATATTTACTATTTGTGTGGTATTTTGAGAGCAGCACCACGTAACAGGCCTGCTCTGAGGGAATGGGCACTGGACGTGGATTTCTACTGCAGCCTTGAGAGCCCTGTCATCTTGGTCGGTCAAGTCTACAGGACTTTGTTCTCTCTTTTGAGACTGAGGGAAGGATGCCAACTCACATAAAGATATGAATAAAGATGAGGGAAGATAAAATGTGCCAACATGGCAAGTACACTGAAAAGTGCCCTACCATGATTACTCACTATTAGTATCTATTTCTACCTGCAGTAAACGAAGCTGGTTCCAAGGATGGTTAGGCTCACTCCTCTATTATGAGAGCGCAAGCAATATGACGCACACCTCAGTTTTGTTTAAGATGAAATGTGCCCCTTCCTAAGGAATGATGCCAACAGGGGTGACTTTGACCATGTTGGATACAAGTGGCTTTCTTGTTTTGTAGAAGAAGGAAAAATGCGATTTCACTCTCTGCACTCATCCATCCAGTGGTCTATACTTGGGAGGGGATCAGAGGACCTGAGTCTGCCCTTACCTGAACTGCTTTTAAGGAAAAGGAATTTCTGATTTTGTCATTTATTGATGAAAAATGAAGGTTGAAAGAGGAATGGATTTGGTCTTCAACCCATCATAAGATCTTGTACTAATTTCAAGACTGGGGCTTAAACCCACATTACTTCATCATGGGTAGGAATCAACTGTGCTAAGGGAAGGTAGAACCCTGTGGATATTTGAGCACTACTTTCAGGGGTGTCTTGAAGTTTATGATGTCTCAGTGTCCTGACCAATATTCTTGATGTGAGGTCAAGACTAGGTCTCCATTCCAGCCTCCAAGGGAGGGGCCAAACCGACCAGGGAGGAGAACTCTATCCCTAAGAAATGAGTTGGGAGGGCCACAGCACCTTCCTCTCCAGGGTGTCACAAGCACCCAGGAAGTGTCAGCAAGGATGCAAAGTTCCAACCCACAGCCAGTGACAAAGCTGGTTTTTACTTGGTTCACTGACAGATCTGCAGATACACTGAGAGACCTGTGCTCCTGGCAGCCACACACCATCAGGGAAACTGGTAGGAGGCCTTGGTGTGAATGACCAGTGGTAAAAATGTGTATTTTTTGCTGTGAGACACTGGTGACTCATTAGGTGCAGGTACACTTAATCAGACTTGCACTGTGCTAAAAGTGGACTGGTCGTCCTATGCCGCTGGGGAGCTCGATGAAACATTAGGAAGCAATAAGGCACTGCTGAAGAGTAAAGCCCCTCTCCACAGGACACGGGCGTGCCCGAACACCGAGTGTCCTTCACAAGAGGCCAGATAGAATCACGGTGGGCCCTGGTTTAAAATGACTGACTCCCACGAAGGAAAGGAAATCTGGACGTGGAGGTGGAAGCCACTGGAGGAGAACAAACAAGACGGAGCTGAGAGCGACTGCCTGCAAGCCACCAGCAGAGGCCACAGATCCTGGAGAAAGCCCGGCCTGCTGGACCTGGACTTCAGACTGCTGACCTCCACAGCTCTAAGACAATCAGGCCCTTCGCTGACGCCAACCA
>JAQZBX010096038.1:0-11847 GCA_029593785.1 Cabassous unicinctus
TCTTGCTGGGAGTCACGTGTATATGATGGTTCATTTCTCTCTTTCTGCTTTCAGAATTATCTCCTAATATTTGCATTTTGTCTTTCTGAATAGCATGTATCTTGGAGTAGGTCTATTTGAATTTATCCAGAGTACACTACACTGCACTTTTTGAAAATGTATATTCATGTCTTTCATGACAGTTTGGAAATTTTCAGCTATCATTTCCTCAAACACACTTTTTGCCACTTTTTCCATCTTTTTCTCTTTCTGGATCTCCAAAGACACATGTGTTGGTATGCTCTGTGCTATCATTCTACTCCCTGACAATCCTGCCCGATTTTTTTCCATTCTTTTCTCTCTCTGTTTCTCTTTCTTTTCATTTTCTGCTGTTCTTTCTTCTACATCACTGATTATTTCTTTTGCAATTTCAAATCTGCTATTGTGTGCTTCTAATGTTCTTTTTATCTCATGTATTTTGTCTTTAATTCCCATACCCTCTGATATTTTCTTATTCAAATTCTTTTGTGCACACTCATTTTCTTGTTATCCTTAGACATGTTATCCTTCAACTCTTTGATTTGATTTAGGAGCTTTGTATGAAAATCATTAATTGTTTTTTTCAAATCCTGAGAGTTCTCTGGAGCTTTGTTCCTTTACTTAGCCATGTTTTCCTTTTTTCAGTAGCGTTTGCAATATTTTGCTGATAAACTGGCATCTAATTATGATGGTATGTTTATTCTGGAAGTTTCTCTCTCTTGTCTGGGTATTTAGAATTGAGTTGCTCTGTCTTACTGCTAGTCTTCGATTCTTGATAAAACATGTTTTAGGCCTTCAAGATTGCTCCTGTGTAACTGCTGTAACCGGGACTATGGACCCAGTAATTGGGTGAAGCAGTTTCCAAGGGCCTTGGGGAGCGGGGCAGTAAAGATACCAAAAAGACTTATTTACATTTTTGTTCCTTGCATGCACTTTCCTGGCCAACCAGCAGAAGGGACACATTGGCAGGTTTCTCTACTCAAAGACTAGGGTGGTATGTGTTCATGGGAACACTGCCCTTGTGGTGGTGCAGAAACAATATCCCGGAAAGTTCCCCATCCGGGCCGGCTATTTAGAGCCGAGCCTGACAAATCAAACTTGCCCAGAAGCTGCGCTCTACCATTGGTCGGTCACAGCTTTCATTTTCCAAGAAAGAAAATAAATTTCTTCTCCCCTCTGCATCATCAGCATCCAGTAGAGTTCTGTATGGAGGGGTTTGGGGAAGGCAGACCATCTTTGCTCCATGTCAGCATCCAGGAAAAGGAATTCTGTAGCCCCACCTGACCTGAAAAGGCATGACTCATGGAACACAGTAGACCAAATTCACTGGGTAAAAGCTGGATTGCCCTAGGCTATGTCCTTACCTCTCTTTACCTGGGGACCTGGACCCATGCAACACCCTAAGTCCATTGCCTCCAGCTACAGGTCAGAAAATCCAATAATGTTTGCTCTAAGGGTGGGGAATTGAGTGCCAGCAACTGCAACTTTACTCATGGATATTCTCCACTGAGGATCCTTTTCTTCACCCCTCTCTCTTCAGGGTGCTAAACAACCTTCCCTTGCTGTCCTTAACTCTAGAACAGTATTCTGACAGTGTCTGCTGGTCCTCTAGCTATTTTACTGGAAGAGGCTCTTTACTGTGCTTCTCTAATCTTCCATCTTCCTGGAAGTTCTTCCCATTGTATATTTTCTCAGCACAACACCCTCACCTCATGCTCTTTCCTACGTAACACCCAATACATCAGGTTCCTGTACAGACATACCATCAGAGTAAGTGAGTGTGGAAGTTGATTAACTCTTCCAATTTTAACATCCTACAGAACCATCAAACAATTATACATGGTTTAGGACATTTGTTCCTCTGCTGTGCTCACAAAACACAAAATAGGGTCTTAATTACTGTTTATCAAAAAATAAGTTAAGGAAGCAAATGTGGCTCAAATGATTGAGCTCCTACTTACTAGATGGTAGATCCCAGGTTTGGTTTCCAGGGCTTCATGGAGAAGGCAAGCTAGGAGGTGCGGTGTGCTGATGAAAAAAAGATGTCTCAACAAATAGACACAAAGAAGAAAGACAATGAGAGATACAACAATCCAGGAAGTTGAGGTGGTTCAAGCGATTGAGTGCCTCTTTCCTACATGGAAGTTTCCAGGTTCAGTTCCCGGTGCCTCCTAAAGAGAAGACAAGCAGACAGTGAGCACAAAGAACAAGGGCGGGGGGTGGATAAATAAATAAAATAAATCTTTAAAAAAATAAGTTAATGTAATTCAGCAGCAAATTCTGAATCTAAAAGCAAAATTTTTCTTTAATGTTGATATTTTATAAACTACTGAATCATGTAAGACATAGGTGGAGTTTTATATTTCTCAGGTCATATACATCATAATTTTCCCAATATGTATTTCAAAAGGAGATAGGATGCTGCATTATACCTTTTGTAAAGAAACTCATGTGCAGTTACTCTTCTGAATATTTCAGGGAACAGGTTTTTTTATTCATTCTTACCATTGAGAACCAGAATAATAATTTGTCTTGAATGATCAGATTTGGTGACAAATGCATGGAATATTAATATACACAATAAAATGTAACTTTTGCATTTAAAACACATTGCATTAGTAGAAGCCACGCTTTTATGTGTAAAAGGGCACCCTATTTTCAAGTAACAAAATTCATGGAAACAATTACAACAAGGTGTTCATAACTGGATCTTTGAGTTAGACCAGGATATTAGTGGAGAGATGCGAAATTCAAAAAAATCTGGGGATAATTATTTTAGATGAATAAATGCACCATGATTACAGGAAATGTTAACATTTGGGGAAACTGGAGAGGGCAAATGGAAACTCTGTATTACTTCTGCAGATTTCTGTAAATCTACAATAATTCAAAAATATGTTTTATTTCAAAAACACACAGATAGATGTATTTCTGAAGCTGATTGAACACTGGATGGGACCATGTTTCTTTGAAGTCTAATTTTCCTTTCCTTATTCCAAACACTCCTCCTTTAGAGCAGCCCTCTTCAAACCAGGATATTTGGACTACTGGTGTATACAAAGGTTCTCCCAGATATTCCTGGTATAATAGGCTTAAAGAGAATTAATTTCCAGACCTTAGTATTCTGACAAAACTCCTTACAAAAGTGTTTCTACATAAGAACAGTGAACTTATTCTCCTAAGTTCATGAACACTCTTCTCTAATTTTCTAAAGAAAAAAGCTACCACTCATTTTACCTTGGGCATTTCCTACAGCACCAAACAAAGAAACTTTCTTATCTCGCACCAGGATCAACATTGAGAAAGTGTATGGTTTGATTCTAAAAAATCGGCAAGAGTTCCACTCACAAATTTGGTGGTTTCCAAAGTGTTGTCATTCAACAAAATCGAAGGAATACCTAATCTAATTGTCAGCCCAAAGATTTCAAAATGTTATAATGGAATTTCAAAATTAAAATATTGCTGGAGCTCTCATTTATAATGACTTCAATACCTGCCTTGGTTTCAAACATCACAAATTTTTTTTTCCTATTGCAATTCATTGAAAAATGAAAAGCTAGCATTTTGGGTACACAACTGAATAACTAGATTAAAGATTTCCCACTGATTTGGAATAATATTTGCACAAAATTTAGACTACTTTCTTACACAAAGTTCTTTATCAATATTCACTACGAATTAGGTTGAATTATGTGCTTCCTCAAAAGCTCAAAATTTTATGAAAACCGGCTCATAATAGTCAGCAAAGAGAAAAGGTGCGTACTGAATTATTTCATTTTTGTTTGACATCTGCATACATAAAATTTGCTTATTCAGTTATGCTGTGTGTGCATGTAACAGTGCTTGTGAGTTTGTGTGTGTACAAATATACAATAAGTGAGTGTGTAGGGACACCATTCACCTGGGTGGCTGAAAAACAAAGAATTTTATTGCCTCACAGTTCTGAAGCCTGGAAATCGAAAATCAGGACATTGGTAGGGCTATGTACCATCTGCCTTCTCTAGAAAGAATCTATTCCATGACTGTCTCCTAGTATTGGCAATGACAGCATAACTCCAATTTCTACTCCAGGTTTACTTTGTCTTCTCCCGTGTGGCTGTGGCTGTAAAATTTCCCCCTGGGACAAGGAGTATATTGGAATGGGATCCCATCTCCTCCATGGTGACCTCACATTAATTTGATTAAACCAAACTACAATGAACCCAGTTCCAAATAAGGGCAAATTCTGAGATACTGAAGCTTAGTTAGGACTTCAACATATGTTTTGGGTGATACATAAATAACTAGCTAAGATATAAGAGTAAATTTTTGCCTTTGCAGTTTCTCTTTCATTTATGAAAATGTCACAGGTATTTGGATATGATTATAAACATTTGTGAACCATTATCAATTTCTAGTTGCTACACCCTAGGTTTCATAATTTGTTGGTAAAAATATTTTAAGAAAATGGACAATTGTGTATTACCAGAATTTGTTTAAAACAATCACAAAAATAAATTGGTCCTCTTAATATTGAGAGATTTAACTGAATTTTACAAAAGTATTCACTATAATATCAGATATTTCACTTCCACCAGAATGAATTTCCAAATCTTTTCTAGAATATCATGAACTGAATGGAGAAAAAGTAAATCATTATACAAATTAATTGATTTTCTATTTAAAGGGTAAGTTACTCATAGAAAACTCATATCATTTGTCTGTCTGCAAAATTACTCTTCTATTAACGGAGTAAGCCATAGAAAATATCACTTCAATTTTTGTACAGGGAAACATAGAATCAAAATGAGCAAAATCAGTTTATAAGAGCCCTTAATTTATCTAAACGAAATCTCATAATTCATAGCAGCAATTAAATGAACCTTCAATAGCTACACATAGTAAAATTTGTCATGTCCCATACTCTTTAAATAAACACTTACGCATGAATTGCATGCTTATGTTGTTTAACAGATTCATGTTTTCTTGATTTCATGTGGTCTTCTCCATGGCATAGAGTATATATCAATAAACATTTTTACATGTTTCATATTTATCATTTTCTGATGGTTGGGAAAAAAGTCAGTAGTTGTTTGTGAAACATGCACTTTCATTTTTTATTTCATTGTTCCCAAAAAGCATTCTTATGAAATAAAAACAACTATTCCCAAATAATTGAATGAAGTCACAAATTTACGCGGTGCATTCAGCGACAAAAACACTGCAACAAGTCTATGCACTGTCCTCTATTTCTTCTAAAGTAGAACTCTTGAGCTTCCATTTCCAACAAATATTTTACATATAATTAATCTGTATTTTGAAGATGTTGATTGAGATGAGTCCAAAAAGGACTAAGGTGGGCCCTTATCCAGTATGCCTGGCAACCTTTTAAGAAGAAATTGAACACAGATGGACAGAGAGAGGGGGAACACCATATGACTCTTGTGGCAGAGAATGCCATAGACTGGTGTGAAGCCAATGACAGCGGTGAAGACAGAGTCATGGATATGTTTCTCATGTACAAGTATAATGGTTAATGTGGACCTGCCCAAACCTAGATTTCAGACTACTAGCCTCCAGAACTGTGAAACTATGAATCTGTTGGCTTAAGGCACTCACTTTGTGATATTTTGATAGACCACTCAGAAATTTATGATACCCACTGACTAGCCCCTTGGCCAGTTTGTGCATGTAAAAGACCACAACACAGACTGAGGCATATTGGCTAGTAGAGCAAGAGTCTGTGGCACAGCAGCATGACATACTTCACCCATGACTATCTGAGATCAGGAAGACTTAGTTGTGTAAATATTAAATGGACGAGGGCCAAGAAAAGTGAAGAGCATAACTGATGGCCATTCAAAAAGTTAACTTTTTAAACTTAATAGTATTCTCTACCACACATAAATCTCTTAAACAAAGACCATGGCAAAAGCTGGTACTTTAAAAAAAGAAGGGTCTGTAAAATCATACTGGTTCATTTTAATTCAATTATTAACAATATTTTATTAGAATATAAAGGGTTTAAGAAAAATTCTTAACTAGAGAAGACAAATGGATGATTCATAGTGACTAGGATAGTTTCAGGCAATCCTAATGTAACCCCACCCAAGAATGAACTCACCCACAGAAAGGGAATGACATAGGTACATGAAAACAGCCATCAGAAGAAGCTAGAATGAGTCTGCCAAGTGGTAAAAGACATGTGGTTCAGACAACCTAAAGCCAGGCTGAAGGTCAGCTAACAGACATGAGAGGGAAATTAAAGACAATCAAGTCTAGATCAGCCAGTCCTCAGGGACCTGCCAGCTAATGTAAACCAAGAATAAGCCCAGCTGAATCAGTCTAGCCTGCCCATATTAACAGACTGCACAGCTAACCAAAAACTGAACAGCTTAAGCTTTGTGCTACTGTGTTTAGAGTGGAATATTCCATGGCAATAGCAAACAGATAAATTATCTTCTTTTAATTGCTATCCATTCTTATACCACCATCTCCTAGCCCTGCTCTTATATAATTTTCTTCCAATCACTTTAAAAAGACATAGCATTTATTTTACATTTGTACATATGCATATTTTTTCTCCTCAGCTATGATAATGGGAGGGAATTTTTAACTGACACAGTAACCACTCAATAAATATTTCCTAAGTGAACGAATGACATGGATTCAATGATTTTAATAGGCCTCTCATTACTAGCAGTAAATAGCATTTATGTGTGTCTGAGTGTTTAATGTATTTTCCTCTGGTTTGATGAGATATTTCATGAAACTAATTTTCATCCACCAATGTATTCACGAAATAATTTCAAAAATAACACTAGAATGTCTGGAATATTTCCACTTCTACACTTAGATAAATGTCTTAATTTAAGATTATCCGAAGTGTTCCGGTTACAGCAGACTTAAGAACCATGAATTCCTTCAGTGCCAAAAGATGATTAGAGAGAAAGTGGGCAATTGCTGAAAATGTTCAGGAGGAAAGTTGTCACATATTTCTAGACGGATAAAGCTAAAGAATTAGACAATTGCGTTTGAAAGAATGAGAATTGCTGAAAGAGATGTCGAAATGAAAAAGGTAGAGTAGCAAATCGAATCCCCTTTAGTGACACTGAAAAGAGGCTTGGATGGAAACAGGGTACAAGGAAGGAAATAATTTAAAAAAGATGACCTTCTATGGGGAAATTTTGATTTTGAATGATCAAGGGTTTAAACATGGGAAAGACTAGAATTGGAGGATTATTGGAAAGAAGGAAGGATATTGAAGGAATAAGGAATCAAGATGGAAATTTTTTCACCACTAATTAGGAACATTGAGGAGAGAAGCAATCCACCACGATAAAAGCTTACACTAACCTTGCCTAGAGGTTAAGAGACAGAAACTTATTCACCCTGTCATTTGATCTGCCCATGCAATATACGGAGGTTTCTATGGTAAAATCCCCTAGAAAATGCAGATTCTCAGACAGATGGAAGAAGAAGCAGAGCTCAGGTCTGTGTGAGGAGGAAGCAGCTGGTGCTGCAGGATTCGCTGCCCTACAGCCATGGGAGGAGTTTTCTGCACGAGGCTGAAGCACTGTGGGAGGAGAGCTGTTACCTTGCTGACAGTAATAATCTCCCACGACTTCAGCCTGAAATCTGCTGATGGTGAGAGTGAAATCTGTCCCAGACCCACCGCCAATAAATGATCAGGGACCTCTGATGGCCGGTTAGATGCACCATAGATGAACAGTTTAGGAGCCTGTCCTGGTTTCTGCTGGTACCAGGCTAAGTAGCTGCTAACACTCTGGCTGGACTTGCACTTGAGGGTGACGGTCTCTCCTGGAGATGCAGCCACAGAGCCTGGAGACTGGGTCATCATTATGTCGCCACTGGCATGGCATCTGCAATCAGAAAAGAATATAGGTTATATATTAAATCACAAGTACATAAGATATGTATCTAAATGTACATTTTGTTATTTGTCATATAAAATCAGATGTTTTAGATGAAATGGTTTATTCACCCTGCATGGTATAACTATGCTCCAACTTTATATAGATATTACTCTTCTAAACCTCTCACCTGAGACCCAGAGCACCAGGAAGATGAGGAGTTGGGAATGTGGCATCATCTTGCTCACCTGTCTGGTTTACTCAGGCCCCATCTCCAGGGAAACCTCATTAATAGAGCTCTAAGCAGACAACCAAGTCCCTGAGGAGCCTATGCAAATTATTAGACAGTATAAAGGCAAATGTTCCTGTGAAGTGAGTTGTAAAGATAAATAATGGAAGGACATAAAAATATCATGACCACAGGAAATGCAATCGTACACCTGCAAAAGGCCCAGAAATAAAATTAAGACTACAATTTTCAATTTTCAACAAACTTCAGTAAAATTGACAGATTTAAATATTTTTATTATGAATTGTACCCTTCAAATCAACTGCAACCACTTTGAAAACATGAATTAATTTTGTAGCAGGTAATGTGCATCTGTAAGTGTATAATTTCAGAACTTAATTGAATCTTATAAATGTGGTGCCAAAACCTATGTGGAATACATTCATATCATTGGATCAAAGAAAATGTAGTGCACAAACTGTATCTCTCTCAGTCTATTTTGAATTTTAAATAGATATTTGAAGCTCCTCTTCAACATCCCAAAGGCACCTCAACATATTCAAAACCAAATCTCTATATTGCCCTCAACACAAATACACTCTCCAGAAATTAGTCACCAGATTCTTACAAGCCACACTTAGCAATGTCCTTTAAGTCCACCAGTTTCTAAATTCACGAATGAAGTCATTAGCAGACCTAACGTGTAACACCTCCACCTAGTGGTGAAAAGTCAAATGGCTTCAGCTCCCAAGGTCTTATAGAGCAGGTTCTTCCTTTATTCCTACCCAAAACAAGGATATTAATAGAAATATGCAAATAACATTATCATGAACATTTCTAGGCATAGGATATTAAATTATGAACAAGGAAAACAGAACCCCTGACTTCATAGAGAATTAATTTTACTGGTAGGTGTAGATGATAAATAAATAATATTCCTGCAGCCAGTACTAACCTGCTTCTCTGGGATTTCCTCCCATGTAGCAATGCTATTACAGGAAAGGTAGGACATTGCGAACATAGGTCCAGTTCATTGTCAACCCTCTGCATGAACAGTCAGAGGAAAAGAGATAATTTGGGACAGTTTAACATAGATAAATAATTCTTCCTTTCTCCTGAGTTTAACTTTTCCTCCAAAGAGACATACTTAATGCCCCTAAGAAATCTCCCTTCATGTGGAGTATCCTAATGCATGTATTGTTCTAATTCTATATAATAATAATTTTATTTTCCTGTAGTTTGTCTCCTTAAGAGAGCATTACATAGGAGAGGATCCCCGCCAGGCATTCAGTAATGGTGCTGCACAGTCCCACATCGTCAGGGAAGGAAATCCTTCTCATCAGCAATCCACCCTGTTCTTGGTCTACCAATATCTGGGTTCAAAAGATGTCAATATTTTCTGAGATTTTCCCCCTACACCCATGTTTCTTTTTTCTGCTCTTCCATGAAGCTATATTTAACATCCATACATAAGTTTTTTGGGACAGTTGGCTTCACACATTAATAGAAGAGGGGCTGGCATTTAAAGGTCAGGGAAGAGCACTTCAGAAGATGAACAGGACTTGGAAAAGATGGTCCTGGATGTTGAAGAAAGACTAACAAAACAGTGTGCAAAAGCAGACAGGGTCCTGATCTGAGGGGAACATTAATTGGATAAAAGTTTGAAGTTTAGATTAAGTCCTGGAAGAATCCGTGGGAAAAGAATTACAATTAACCTTGTTTTTAGAAGATACTTTCTAGATCATTTTACAAGCAATAACACACTGAGAATGTACAAAGTGTGAAAGTCATTTGCATTTCTGTACCAGCTGGGAAACTACCCCCTTTATCCTCTACTCTGAAATCATATAATGATTTTAAGAAAATAAATATTCCAAATGCACCCCAATGCCAAAGATCCAACTGAGGCCCCCTCAATCTCTGGTAAAAGACAAAAGAAGATATTTTGGTAAGTAGAATCCTAAGAAAGCCTGAACACTCCTGCCCCCTGGGATATCCACACCTTCTCTCAGCTGTTGAAGCAGTAATTCAGGTTCTGTTGTGAAGTGACTTTGCATATATCATTAAATATACTGACTTTAAGAAGAGGAATACTTTGAATTATGCTGTACTGGTCAGAGACAAATAGTTCAGTGAGACTCGTAAATAAATAGGATTTGAAATGCAAGAATAGGTCTGAATTTGGCTGTGGTGATTGAGGGCGCCATGTGGCAAGGGATGTGGGCAGGCTCGAGGAGGCGAGAGCTGACAGCCAGCAAGGCCATAGTATCTCAGCACTACTAACTAAGAAACTGATTCTCCCAAACCCCATGAGTTTGGAAGAGATCTCTGTGTTCTGGAGGGAATGTTGCCCTATTGACTCCGTGATTTTAGCCTTGTAGGAACCTGAGAAGAGAACTGTCCACACTGGACGCAGACTCCTGATCTACAAAATTCTGACCTAATAAATTGTTAATTACTTAGGAAATCAGAGAAAACTAATATATATACATATATATGTATGTATGTACGAAAATGAACCTCACGCTAAAAGGGAAATCACAGATACAGTTAGAACAAATTATCATCCCATTTAGCTCATGACGGAATATTGCTGACCCCTCTCTCTTCTCGTGCAACGTGATGTGCTTTGTGCCCCTTTTACTCACAAATGATTTCCTGACGTCTGACCACATCCACAGGATCAGAGCTGAATACTGTGCTGTGAAAACACATGTAAGAACAGAACTAGCATTGAAGATGGTCAGGATCTGTCCCCTCTTGGTTTACATAGCCATGTTCTCTGACAATTGAAGAAATTTAGCCAGGGCTTTTGGTAAGAGAAGGCAGGGACTTGGGGATATTCCAAGTGACCTGAACCACACTGCTGCCTGCACCTTTGCTTGAGAGCCTGGAAGGTTTCAGATTCCTAAATGTGATTAACTCTTTCTACATGGGACAACATTGAAATGTTTACATTTTTTCTTTAGCAAAGAAAAAAATACTGCCTTATTCTTCCATTTCTTTTAGAATGCACAATTCTAAGTGCTTAACTTAATATTGTATACTCCTGTTGTTCAAATGGAAAAAAAAATATCTTAATTAATTATATATAAAAGCAACTTGGCAAGTATATTTGCTCAGCACAGCTCACACTACCCCATGTCCTTGCCTGGGAGCACTCAAACAAGTGCTCCATTGCAGACATAAAATCAGGCTGGCCAATAAATACATAAGGGCCGATACACATGCAGCCTGATATAACATCGGTTATCAAAGAGTACTACATAAACTATGAAATTCTTCTTAACATTACAGCTACAGAGCCCCAATGAATGTGCTCAATTAGTTTGGGCATGAATGAATGAAAGTAATGAGTTAGCAAATTGTTAATATTAAAGAAAAATTAATCTTTAACCTTGAAATAATGAGATTTGTTGCCAAAATCATAAAAAATTGATGTACAAAAGAAAACATTATGCTATTCCCTAAAAATGTGAGCACTGCATTAGCAGTTACCATGACATTATTCAGTAAAGGTCACATGATATTCTTGCAACAAATTCATGGAAAACGAATGTATGTTGTGTCCTGAGTTGGATTCTAGAAGACGATAAGAGAAAGGATTAGTTAAATCTGTTTGAGTCTGGAATATAGTTATTAATAATGTACCAATGAAAATCTCATAGTTTGACAAATATGCAATGGTTATGTAAGATGTTAACATTATGGGAAAGTGGATGAGCGTGTGCGAGAAACTCTGGACAA
>JAQZBX010096039.1:0-11846 GCA_029593785.1 Cabassous unicinctus
TCTTCTCACACATGTTTTGCCTTTCTGACAGTCACATTGAGCACTTGGGTGAGTATTTTATATTTCAGACTGAAAGTCCTAGTGACTGAAGGAGACATATCAGGAGTCTAGAGGGTTCCTCGTGTCTAGAAAAGAGATTGTTATAGTGTAGAAAGAGGCCCAGGCCCAATGTCACACAGGGAAGATGAACAATCCCTCAGGCACAGGCAGAGCTTGTGGAGATGGAATGGTGGTCCTAGATCCTATATCAATCCCTGACTTCTAATGTCATTTATTGCAATCCTTATGGATCATGATTGTTGAATTTCGATCTATTCGGCAATGAAATCTTATTTTCTTTTAGGAATGGAAAGTATTTTTTTTATTTTTTAAGAAGCTTTTAAGAAGCTTTAGATTACATAAATGTACATCAAAAATATAGGGGATTCCCATATACACCATCCCTTTCCCCACCCACATTTTCCCAATTTAACATCTTTCATTAGTGTGTTTGTAACAATTGACTGGCACATATTGGAGTACTGCTTATAATCATGGACTATAGTTTGCATTACTGTTTACACTTTGCCCCAAAATGTGGGAGGGGTAGGAAGTGGGGCATATGAGAATCCCCTATATTTTTACGTAACATTTATGTAATCTAAATATCTTTTTTTAAAAAAATTAAAAATATATTAAAAATAAGATAAAATACATTTCTTTAGGAAAAAAACCCTATAATTGTGTGGGGCAAAGTGTAAACAATAACACAAACTATAGTCCATGGTTATAAGCAATGCCTCGATATGTGAAATCTTATTTTTAAAGTCCTTTCGTATTATAAGTTGGAAGTCATCTGAATCTTCCCCTGAATCTTCCCTCAGAGAAACAGGGAATAAAAAATAATATTTATGTAAGCAAATGCACATATATGCATGTGTATTTAAATATCATTTTACAAATATTGGTATGTATTGTGAAAAATTTGATTTTTACCCACAATAAAAAAAGGAAAAAGAAAAAAGAAAAAAAAAAAAGAAACGGGAATATTTACAGAACTAATAGAGCTATTTCTAAAATTCCACCTGTGGTATAAAAAGTTTTGTGTGCTGCCTTAGCATTCATTTTACTTTGACTAAATCACTGATCTTTGATCTAGTAATGAACAGCTTCCCAGCCATGGGGCATAAACTGCCCCAGAGCCCAAATCCACATATACAGCCACCACCCAAACCACCCACAGACCTCAGCCCAAACCCAGAGTTGGTCCCAAATGATAAGTTACCCATCTTCCCTGCCCCAACACCACCACCTTCAGACCTCCACTCCTTTCACTTATTCATGTATGCTTGCTTTAAACTAACCAATCCTTGACCTTATGGGGAATCTATCTACCTCCACCTCTGAACCACAATCATGGCAAAAATCCCATGGGTCCCTCTTGCTCTATGGTTGAGCCACCTGAGCCAATCATGCTTCCTGTCCACCCCTCATGGCACCCTTCTTTCTTGAACCTGTAAGTAACAAACTATCTTTTATCATGCATTGTGGTCCCAGCCTCCTAATGTATTTGGTCACCAAGCTGACGCAAATTTAAAATTCAACTTAACTAATTCAAAACACAACCATTCCTATAATAATGGGTAAGTTTGAGCTAATTGAATAAACTGATACTGTGCGGAAACAGCAGACATCAAACCTTTTCTTTTTTTTTTTTTACTTATTCTAGGTGAGTGTTATTTTTAATGGTGGTAGTAATTGTGTGGTAAAAAAAGGCATCTGGATCTTTTGATGAGACTGTTTTCCCCCTTGAAGTCAGGGGAGACTCATTCCAGGAAATGGTAATTTCATGACCTAAGGCTATCAGCAGTAGGAAGAAAATCAAGGACATCAGCTTTTTAAAATTTAAATTATTTTCCGATTTTTCTATTTTAAAACTTCCCAGATGTTAACTGGGCAGAGAAGTGTTAGAAGAGTTTATCAAAATGGAAAATCCTGGAAAATAATCAATCAAAAATGTAAAAAGGAAAAATAAACTCTATAACAAGAGGCTCTAGATAAAGAAGGGGAGATTAAATAATATATTATCCACTATAGTTCATTAAAGAACAGGCTTTATGTTTTTTATCTGAAATCCTGAGAAGAAAGGTGGCCGGTTGAAATATATGATTTATTTTAGTTTGGAGGAAGCATATTTAACATACTTAGAGGTAAAAAATGGGTTATAAGATCTGGCTGCCATGAAATGTGTTCAGGAAGAAATCAGAGGTTTTTAATAAGAATTCAAGTCAAAGCAGATGCATATAAGAATCAAAAAAGATAATAAAACAGAGCAAACACAAATAATGAATATTGGGATTTTTGGAAGGTTGAATATTATCTCTTATCCAAAGATACCAATTATTATGTTGTGAAGTATGACTTTAGTATGGACTCCACGTTCCTGACTTGGGGGCAATGAGTGTACCATGGAGTTGTTCACCAGCAACAAGAGGTGGAGAAGGAAACATCTCACAGATTTCATGGGATTGATTTGTTTATGGAAGATAATTGCTCTCTTGAAATATCCAAGATGTAATATTTACAGATTCAAAATATGAAATGGAAAATCTCTCACTCATATTAAAATAAATTAAGAAACTCTTCTCAATTATTTTCATCTAAAGTAAATGAAATTTATTCAGCATTCAACAGTTTAAATAATCAAATGCATGAGTTTGATCTAATGGACATAATTGAAATGCTGTTATATGTTAGATTTTTTTTAGATTATAGTAGCATAAAATAATGAGACTAAAAGAAACATTTTAACAAACATAAATATTTTACAATAAGATTGTGTTTGCTTCTATAAATTTAGGACTGTAAAATATTAAAAACTTTTAAAAATACAGTAAATATTTCTAATGAATAAGTCGAGTCTTTTAAAAATGAGAAAATGATAATGCTCCATATTAACATTGCATACGGTGTTTAATTCAAATGTACAGCAATTAGGGGAAATGAGATTGCTGCATACTTTCATACTAGAATTGAAGATGCATGGATCACCTACTCTCTGTGGTATGGAAATCTGCTATGCGTTGGATATCCAATCCCTGAATTAAAAAAAAATAAACATAGGCTAGAAGTAAGTAAATAATAAATAACAGATTTATAACAAAAATTATATAGAATATAATAAACACTTAAAAAAATAAAAGTATTGGGAAAATAATGCTGTTGTAATATTGAGAAAGAATGAGAAACGACTCTGTGTGGTGAAGGATCAGTCTTGCCCAAAGAGTGATCTGGCCTTCATCCTCAACTCTTTGCAGGTAATTTTTAACCCCTTTAATGTTCTGCTTGAAAAGACTGTCTTGGTGTAACTGGGTCTATACTAATTATGTTTTTTATGGTGGGGACTTTAAGTCACCCTGCTTCAGCACAATTTTCAGAGAAGCTGGACACTAAAGTCAGTCACATGGAAGGTCCACCATGTCAAAGTGAATGAGCACAAATAAAAACCATAGACACCAATGCATACATGTACTTACTTAGTTGGTCTTACTCTTTAAAGTTGTCACACATCTTTACTGGGAGAAGTTAGCACTGCCCTTATCTCCATTGGGAAAGGACAAGGAACCTCATGCTTGAATGCTCCTGCTCTCAGACCTATGTGCCTCCTGTCTTATCTGATTTTAATCTGTTTCCTTTCTCTGTAATAAAACAAAACCAAGAGTGTAATAGCTTTCAATGAGTTTTATGGGTCCTTCTAGAAAATTATTGAACCTGAGAGAGTTCTTGGGGACACCTGAAATTGCAATTGGTGTCATACGTGTGGGTGATGTTGGGATATCCCAAACACTGCAAACAAACTTGATAAAAAGAACAAATAACATGTAAAATTAATGCTAGTGTGTAATATAATTAACTATATACTAATAAATTAAAAAATTAAGCAGGAAAGGTAAGTTTTTAAAAATATAGAATACCAAAACAGAATTAAATATAATTTAAACCCGAAAACCAAAAATAACATTTAAATACCTTGAAACATTAATGTTAAGGTTTTTATTGCTTTAAAATCTCCTTCTACCTATTTACAAGGTTTAGGTAGACTTTCTTACTTCAGATGTATTTTATAAATCAGACATAAAATGAAATATATGAAAAGGATTTAAGTGTCTATTCTATCCTGATGCCAAACATTTGAAAATAAACCAGTATAATATATGCATGTAAATTTAATATTAGTAATTAAAATATTTTGCCTGAGTGAGAAAGGTTTATTTCAGGAATACAGGATGTACCAATGAGCAAATCTACTAACTTGATCTAACATGTTAAAAATTAAGTGAGAAAACCACATTCTTCTGTAAATATTTTGTGACCTTTACATATTTATTCTCATCAGTAAATTAAATAGCAAAAAAACACACTTCTCTCTTTTCATTTATTAGTAATCACTACATATTAAGATATAAAAATAATTGAAAGTTTTAAATGGACAATTATATTTATTGAATATGCAGAATGTATTTTTATAATCAATTTAGTGAACTCCTTCATTTTCTTACTTTTATAACTTTTTGATCATGAATGTTCCATTTCCTAAGTGTGTAATGTAATGATTTCCAGATATGCACAGTCATATTTCAGAAAATCTTAATAAATAGATTCATTGTTGTTGTGATATTGTTCTGGAGAAGAAAACTAAAGATGTGAATTCAAGCCTTCAGTTTACTGCATTGTGACTGTTCCTCATGAAAAACATGGGTACAGAAACACCCAGTCAAGCCAATCCCAGATCTGCACCATTAGAGATTGCAATAGCAGAAGCTAATGGTGTAACTTGCTCAGGAGCCATGATATTCACAGACTTCCCTCCTAACAGACCCACAAGTATTTGAATTAGAATCTCCAAGTCTATCCCCTTAAACTGGCTCTTTCACAAAAGTCCCTTAGATTGAGTCACTGCAGAGATCTCAGTGAGTTCCTGATCTCAGCAAATTTCTGCTCTCAGCCTAAAGGATGGGTTAGATGTGAAGATACTCTGGCCCCTTGATGGTCATCTTAAGTTTTAGTTTCCCCGGGTTGTCATACCAAAGTACCACAAACTTGGTAGCTTAAAGCAATAGAAAATTAATGTATCACTGCTTTGCTCTGGAGGCAAGACTGAAACCACAGTGTTGGGAGGACCACACTTCCCCTGAAGCCCCTCTGCTTGATGTGGCTCCTAGCAGTCCTTGGCTTGTGGCAACTCCAGTCTCTGGGTCTTCAAATGATGGTCTTTCCTCTGCGTCATTGGCTCTGTTTCTTCTACCCTTTTATAGGGAGCCCACACTTATTGGATTAAGGCCTACCTTAATTCAGCATGATCTCATTTTAACTTGGAATTAAATACATATTTAGAAATTAATAACTAAAGCAAATTACAAGATGGCATCCAATATGTCTCAACAGGATATGAATCTATAATTCATCTAAAGAAATTTAGAATAAAACAATTAATCAAATATAATGTATGAAAATTGAATTTATATTTGCATAAGCAGTAATTTCATTATTTTAAACAATGCCTCAGCCCTCCCCCCAACACCCCAGGTCCTGGCTCCTGAAGTCCCTGGAACTAAGAGCCCAGGGGTATGTCTCTGTCTCCCTGGAAACAGAAATGGAAATATTTTCTGATGGGAGTCAGTATGAAATTTAGCATGCCACACATGCACGATTTCAAATTTCCTGTTCTAGTTTCCATCACTTACACATACCAATCCAGCACTTGCTTAGGTTAAAAAAAAATCTAATTGTGGGAGCCTCAGGCATTCCAGATACAACCACTCCGTACATTAATCCCCACCCAGGTCCCAGTCATGGAAGCCTCACTAACAGAACACGCTTCTCCACCTGCTCCCAAAGACAGAAGTGACCTAAAGGGCTTTTGATTTGTTAAGAGAAATACATTTCAGCTTCTAATATATTTGGCTCACAGAACTGTAAGATTTTACTATAAATTGCTTGAAATATTTAATTATAAATAGATAGAAAATAGCTCTGGTCCACTGGCCACCAAAGATATTCAAATAGATGCAAATGCGGAAACGCAAATTCTGTTGAGAGAAGGATGGATGGGTTGGGTCCTCAGCGTGGCCATAACACAAGCAAAGCCCAAGCCCCTCCTGCACAATGGTCAAGCAACTTACCCAGGCCCCGTCGCCAACTGGCAGGACCTTCTGTCCCTGTACCTGCCCTTTCCACCCGCTTGCAGTTTCCTGTAGATATAGAAGCAGATGACACTAATAAAAGTTACTACTCATTTGATTGAGTTTCCATTAAAGTTCCAGCACGCACAGGTCCTGCCCATAGTGAGTCCGGGATCGCGAGAGTTTCTGAGGCCTGCAGGCTCCACTGCCAGATCCCAGGGCTTGTGCCCATTTCCATTTAAAATCGCTCTGAGGATGGTGTCCTTCCCTGACTTTTCTGCCTTTGATCCAAGTAAACACCACCTGCTGCTTTATTTCCCTGCTTGAGACATCTCACTGTCTTCCTATAACATCACCATCAGCACCACCCAGATTTTTGTTCCTGGTTAAGTCCTGTGGAAGGAGAGGGATTCACGCCCTTCCTCTCCCCTTGAAGGCAGTGCCAACCTCGCAGTTCTATGTATAGTGCTGGAACACATGTCCTCTCCCAGGGCCTGGGATTCTGTAGATCTCACTCTCCTGGGAGTCCCCATCTTCATGTCTTCTCCCGGTGACAGTGCCTGGCAGGGTGTGCATACACTTTGGAGGTCCCACTGGAAAGCACCAATCCTGGGACAAAGGTATCTTTATTCCACCCTTTTGAATTTAGGGTAGGCAAGTTGTAAGGATAGAAGAAAAAGTCAAAGAGAGAGATCCAGGGAAACTGAGGTAGTAAGGGGTATTTAGGGAGAAACCAAGGGTAAATAGAGGTTGAGGGTGGGTGTGCTACACTTGGAGAGAAACAATAAGAATGAGAGTGACAGGGAAAGAAGCACAGGGAGGACAGATAAGCAAAGAGAGGAAGGAGGGCAGAATTGAAGTGAGTAGAAATTAAGCCAACAAAAGGGTATATCTCTAATTCATTAGATTTTCTTTTTTTTTTTTTAATTTCCAAATTATTTTCCATCATAAATATATTGTGTCAGATTCAGATTATGAGGCCTCCATGTTTTTTTAGTATGCTTCCTAAACTTTCAATATTCATTATATATTGAAAATATTCTTTGGTGTTTAGTGAATAATTTTACAACATTTAATATGCACCTAATAAGTATGGTGATGAGTTTTTATATTAAGTTAAAAACTAGGTAAACCAGTTAACTGATATTCAACAGTTTATTTTCTTCCCCTGTGTGACATGCAAGCTATGGCTGTGAGCCAGTCTCTGATTAAGTATATGTTCTCCTCAAGTTTGTTTTATCCATTCTCTGCAAATATTGAAAGGTGGGCTGAATTTACACAGAGGTTTGTTCCAAGAGCCCATCTGTCTTGAGGAATAAACTGCTCAGAGTTATTTCCATAGCTGACCCTCTTTCATGTTTTCCATTGCCAATAGTTAGGTCAATTCCTATTTCATGTGGTATTTGATAGTTTATTGCAATTTTCTAGAAAAGGAAGAATTAAGTGCTTGAGATCAACATGATTAAAATCATAAAAGAGACATTTCTTTTGCTCAGGAATATAAAAGATGACCTGAAATCTTGGGGAACTGTTCCATCCCATAAACTCTAGATTTAAATCACTACTAACTAAACACAGGCTCTTAATTATTAATTTTTCTCTGTTAATACTGCTGATAAATCGTTACCTTTTTTAAACTCCTCTTCAGCACATCACTTGGTCTGAATGTTTCAGGCAACACATGAAAATCAAAAGGAACCGATGTTATTATTACCATTTTATAGGTAAGAACAGTAAGTCCAAGAAAACCTGTGTAAATGTGTCAGAGGTGACACTGTAACCTGTTGGGTTGAATTTCAAGCCCTCTCAATGTCATGTTACCCTCTATCTAATGACCCACATCTGTCCACCTTTCCAGTTAAAATTCTCAAAGGAGTTGATTATTTACTATCTCCAATCTCAACTCACACTGTAATCTCATCTCACTCAGTTCCGGCTCTCATCCTGTTGTTCCATGAGTTTATTCTAGTAGTGGTCACCATTTACATTCATATCCACTACGTCCAGAGATCACTTTCCTTTTATCATTCTTGGGATCCTCAGCAGCTTTCAGCACAATTGCCCACACTCTCTTTATGCACACAATTTTGGTTATTTTAGTGTCTGTGAAATGACTCACTCTTGTCTTCCTCCTGCTTCACTTGCCATGATTATTGATTATCCTTTGTTGTTTTTCACTCCACTACTTGACCATTAAACAGGTTCTGGAGCTACCCCCCCTTCCCAACCCATGTTTTTCTACTTGGTGACTTTGTACACTATCTTTTTTATAATATTTTGTTTTATTTTTAAAGAAGCTTTAGATCACATAAATGTTACATCAAAAATATAGGTCGTTCCCATATGACCCAACTCCTACCCCTCCCACGCTAGAAAGGCTCATCCTTGGGAGTCATATGTCATACTGGGGGAAGGTAGTGCATTTAATGCTGATTTTGCTTAGAGAAAGGCCACATTTGAGCAAAAAGGTGACGTTCAGGAGATAACTCTTAGGCAATGTACAATACTAGGCTGAGTTTCAATTTCACAAGAATAGGTTCATAAGTACAATCATCAATATCAAGGGGCTGGTGTAATAATCTGTCTTCCTTTACTAGGGACTGCCCATGAACTCAGGAAATTCTTGCTGTTCAATTAAAGAATGTAGCAGGACTCTGCATGATGGGAATTCAATATTTTCAGTTATTGTGTGGATATCCACCCACCAAGAAAATGCCCTATGAACACCTGAACATATTCACATGTCTTAAAGGCATTCCCCATGTGAAACCCTTCCTATGAATTCCCCATCACTCACACTCTGCACCAGTGATCTTCCCCTGCCACTGTTGTAAACCTTCTGTGATCCAAAACTTCTCCAAAAATGAAGCCAACAAAATACCCAAATAAGATTAAAAAGAAAATGAAATAATAATTTTAGAAATAAGCAATAAAATACAAAAAATTAATTAGATTGAAATAATAAAAATAAAATAATTTTTTAGACATTGTATCTTTTATCACTGTAAGATCTGTTGTCTTGTATGTACAATGACATTTTCTTCTACATATTCCTCAAGTGTCTTATTTTTTTTCATTTTATCTTTAATGAAGCTTTAGGATACAGAAAAGTCATATAAAGAATATAGGGGATTCACATATACCAATTGCCTTCCCCTTTCCCCCTCTTTCTGCTTTTTAACCTTTCCTGTGCACTTTGGTATATTTCTGAATTTTAGTTCCAGTCTTCCCTCTAGTTCTTCTTGAATTAACATGTCTCATAGGCATAGTCTACCTCTTTCCATTTCTTTTTCAGAGTTTCCTGGCTATTATTATTTGCTTATTATTCTTCAAGATTTTTTCAGTAACATTTTTTAGTTCCAAAATCAAAGTGATGCCATCAATAGTGAAATCAAATTAAATATAAAATTAACATAAAGATGATTGGCATTTTTATTGTATTGACATTTTCTACCTTACAACATGTGATTTTCCATTTGTTTATATCTACTTTCAAAAATTTTATGATTGTTTTATAGTTCTCCTCATGTTGAATTTAGAGATTTTTCTATTAAGTTATCGTTAGGTAGTCCTATTCTATTCCATTCTATTCCATTCCATTCCATTCCATTCCATTCTATCCTATCCTATCTTATCCACCTTTTTAAAAATAATTAAAGAACATTTCCATTATAACTTATGAATAATTATTATCTGTATATATGAAGCCTATTGTTTTTGTAAATCACTATAATATTTTATTAGTTATGTTAAATATTTTTATGTTTGATTTTTCAATAAATTCCTTTCTTTTCCAGATGTGTAATTACATAATATGCAAATACAGTTTTACCTCTGTTTCTAATTTCAATGCCATTTTAAATTGCCTTTGATAAGTTTTAATGCAATCTTAAGTGAAGGAACAAGAGGTTGTGTCTGACTGTTGTTTCTGAATTTATTAGAATTTCCCGAGTGCTTCTTCTATATTAAGATAAATATTTTGATTTGTCAAATTAGTAAAATGCACAACTCTTAATTTTCAGTGTTTTAACTTGATATCAATGGATGTTGAATTCTGACAAATAGATAATTCTGAATCTATTGAAAATTTTCCCCTGATTTTTCTCTTTATTTTTATAAATATGCTGAACAATATTGGATTTCCTAATGTTTAATCACTCTTGAATTCCAGACATATACTGTGACTGATCAATATATATTATTTTTATATTATAATATTTTGCAGTCTTTTACTATATTTTACTTTAAATTTTTCCATTTTTAGGTAGATGTGAGATCTTACACTAGTATTTTATTTGCTCTTAACACTGGAGCATTTATATATAAATATTCTACTTTATTTACAAAAATCATTTGGAATTTTTACATATATTTCAATGATTATCAACATTGAAGCAAATAGAATTGATATCTGATATTTAAAGGAATATTCAAAAATTCATTTTAAGCTTTCTGGACCAGGTACTCTTAGTTGTGAGGGACTCTTTTATAAACTGCCCCCACATATCTATTGATATTGATTTGATCTAATTTACTATTTCTTCTGATGTCAGAGTTGGTATAGTATATTTTCCTTGAATATATCAATTTTATCTTGGTTTACTAGTTAATTTGTATTGAGGTAGGCAAATGAGGCAAATACAATCTCATCTTTATTATTGCGAACATGACCTTCCTTTTGCAACATCAAACTTAAAATCCTTTAGAGATAGCTTATGTGATTATATCTCTCTTTTAAAAATTCAACGAATATGTTATTCAGGTGTCTGAGGGTTAGCAAAGTATTAGAATTTGTGTAAAAGAGCTCTTCAGAGAAGCAGAGAGTCCAGTGAGGTACATTTGCTTCTCTGCCAGGCCCTCATGCCCCAGAACTCAGCATTTTCTGCTCCCTTCTTGTGAGACGTCTGTCTCCAGGGATAAAAGAACAGGAAGAATCTCTATAAACACTGAAATAATCTTTTTGGAGATGCTCACTGTACTTTGTTCCTAGGAAAGAAAATGTAAGACAAGTGTTTTAGAGCTTCTCTCAGCTCCCCAGTCCTGATCTGCCACTGCTGTTACAGGTGAAATGATAATTGCAGTTCTATGGGGAGATGAGGTCACAGATCACAAACCCATATCTCAGGGTGTGGCTGCCTCCCTCTCACACACGCTTTCACTGTTGTGAGCATCTCTGAGCCCACCATCCTAACAGTATGTATGAGTCGGGTGAGTATTTTCAAAATACCAGAAAAGCAGAGTCTGTAAGGTAAATAGGCATATCAAAATCTAGGTAGTGATAGTGTCAGGAAAAGTGAGTCTGTTGGGGAAATAACTGGTCCAGTGACAATGTCACATAAGCAGATAATTAATTCCTGTGTCACAAGTTGGGTTTTTAGAGAAAGACTGCTGAAATCCTATATCAACTACTGACTGCTCCTAAGATGATTTAATGAAACCCTCATTGAAGGTGGTCCTTCGGGTTTGATCCAATTGGTATCAAAATCTTAATTTTAATTTGCTTCAAGACTAATTTTGAAATTAATCTACTATTCAATATGGTATGCAAAAATCACAGAGAAGTATTTCAAAGTAGTATATTTATTTCTGTAAAAGTCTCTGTCTGGGGTAATGAGTAGGATGGAGATATTTGAATTATTTATTTCTCAGCAGAAATAGTGTGGCTGAGTGGCAATGTGTGAGATA
>JAQZBX010096040.1:0-11845 GCA_029593785.1 Cabassous unicinctus
CTTCGGTATCACTTATTCTTTCTTCTATCATTTCAAGTCTGCTGTTGTATGCCTCAAATGTGTTTTTGACTTCACCTATTGTGTCTTTCATTCCCATGAACTCCGTTACTTTTCTGTTCAGGATTTCAAATTCTTCTTTGCGTTCGCTCAATGTCTTCTTGATGTCATTTATCTCTTTAACTATATTGTCTTTCATCTCGTTAATTTGATTTTGGAAATTTGTGCTCATCTCACTGATTAGTTCTCTTAAATTCTGTATCTCTTCTGGGACTTTGCTGTATTCCATTTCTTGAGCCATGTCTTATATTTTCTTAGTATGGCTCGTAATTTTTTGTTGGTGTTTAGGCATCTGGATAGGTTGTATTTTACTTAGATGCTCTATCTCTTTCTCTTTTATAGGGTTTTAGTGGCAGGAGGCTGTGAGTTACCACAGCTCTTTGATTTATGGCTCACCCTTGATTGTTAGGATTGTCCTGCTGGTTGCTCAAAACTGGGCACTGGACCCAGTAATTGGTCGTAGAGTCGTTTCCTAGGGCCTTGGGCAGGGAGGCTATAGAGGCCAGGAAAAGCCTCTACTATTTAATTTTCTTATGTGCACTTCCTTGGTCTGCCAGGAGATGGCGTTCATTGGCAGCTCTCAATTCAATGCCTGGTCGGAGTGTATTTGTTGTGACACAGACCAGATCAATGTGATAGAGCTTCCTCTCTGGGGGCTAAAAGCCTTGTAATTTAAACTTTCGGAGACAGTTCTCCAGTCTTCTCTGGCAGCCCCCTCCCTTTTCCCAGCTAGGAAATATTTCCTCTCCCCTCTGAATCCTCGACAATCAGTCCCTGTTAGTAGTGGAGGAGATTGGGAGATTTGAGTATCTTTAGCCCCTTGCAGGCTCCAAGGCAAACAATGGCGCAGCCCCACCCGGCCTGGACTGGCTCTCAGGACAGGGCAGACCAAACCTGGGAGTCAAAAGTAGGGTCAGCCCCAGGCTCTCTCTGTCCCCTCTCCTGTGGAGTCCTCAACAATTAGCCCAGGCTAGAAGGTGGGAGACTGCGAGGGTCGGATTTCTCCAGTCCTTCCTAGGCTCCCAGGGCAAACTGCCGTGTGGAAGGGTCTGTGGGGCTCCGCAGCCCAAATTTGCGGGTCAGAACCTGATTCAGCCTTAGGCTGTGTCCCTCTCTCTCCCCTTTCCGGGAGTAGTAGATCCCTGGAGCCCCCTTTGTCTGTAGTCGCAGGCCCAGAGGCCCGAGAATTCTAAGGAGTGTGGGGGAGGGGGAGGGCAGCAGCTGCCGCTGCTGATTGCCACTCACGGTTCTGTCGTCGCGATTTCTCTCTTTTGTCCCTCTCTTCTCTGGGTGGTGTGCAGCCTTCCCCTGCTGTCCTAAACCCTAGAAGATCTATTTCAGGGCTATTTCAGCCTGTTTTCTAGCTATTTTTCTGGAGAAGAGATTCCTGTGTCTTACTAGTCAGCCATCTTCCCGGAAGTCACAGAATAAACTTTGATATAAAATAATTTTAAAAGGACAACTACATTCAATATTCTCAGTGAAGGGAAAAAGTGTGCTTGCCAACAATTAATGAATCATTAATTGTTTGGAAAGTGTATCCATTGCACTATCATCTCAAAATTTATTAAATTGGGATGTATAATAATTTAATCCATACCCTGCAACTTTTATCATGGATTAAATATTACATATGCTCAAAAACTCCCCCATACTGCTCACCTAAAACGCAGGTCTTGTCACATCATATAACACCCATTTAAGAATTAACAGCAAATCTTTTACTGACTACTATAAATAAGTATAGATCTCCTTAGCCTAACATTTAAATACCTTTACCAAGTAGCTGTGCATTACCATAAATCCAACTTTTGAGGGCTTTTCAGAGACACTCTCCCTAAGAAGGCAACAGTTAAATAAGGATCCTAAGAAAGTACATGTGTAAAGGTCCTGAAGTGGAAAGAAAGAAAAAAATCGTGATAGATTTTAAAGAGGGGGAAAAAAAAAAAACCCAAAACTTTAGGAAATAAAATTTAAATCAAATGGATGTCTGCACATTATGCATGATTGTTTGGTAAGCTCACAACTTCTCTAATAAAAAATACTTTAAAAATTGAATGAATGAGTTAAAAAAAGACTAGCTGGAACATAATCAGTGAGCTGGGAGATAAAAAAAGAAGGAATTCCCCCAAAAAGCAGCACAAAGAGGTTTTAAAAATGAGAAAAGAAAGAGAAATTGAGACATGCAAGTGAGAACTAATGAGATATTTATTGCATTATATGTGCAATATAAATTCCAGAAGGAGAAAAAAGAGAAAGAAAAGCAATATTCAAAGAGATAATGATTTACCATGATTTAGAATTGATGAAAGAAATGAATCTTCAGAATAAAGTCTAAACAGGATCCAGACATGTTGTGGTACAACTGCAGAGCCAAAAAGATAATGTGAAAAAAAAACTAAAAGCACCACAAGAAAGAAAGGATCAGCAATTAATTCCCATCTACAATAACAGAAGGCAGAAGTTACTGTAATAACTTCAAGTGGTAAGGAAATAACTATCAATCTAGAGTTCTATATTCAGCTATACCATTTTTCAAGTGTGAGAATGAGACAAACTCATTCTCAAAGACTGAGAAGATTTACCATGCAAAGATACTCTGCAAAAATTACTTAAAGGAAAAGTAGCACAGAAGAGGGAAACAAACTCACGAGAAAAAAAGTGGGAAGTAAGAAGCACTGGTGATAAAACTAAGGATAAAACTTAGGATAAAACTAAGCAGTTACCATAAAAAGACAACAGTAACAACTAATGTAGGGAGTTTTAAGGACAAAATAAACCTAAAATACTAGGTAAGAAGATAAGAGATGGAATGCAGATAACTGGAGAAAGACTGAAAAAGTTAGGACTCTGTTTTAGCATAGGAAATAATATTTAACACTTTGGCATTAACTCTGAAAATGCCATGAACATACCCCCAATAATTGGTTACAAAATGCTACCTGATGGTAACTTTGCCTAATATCTTCCAATCCAAGGAAACTCTCAGCTGCTTTTTGATCTTCTGAAATGCCCTTGACCATAGTAAGCCTAATTTGGGTGAAGCCGTGTGTCTTCAAGATTACCATTAATACCCTCCTCAAACAGCAAAAGAGGCCTGCAGGTTCTGAGAGCTAGACCAGACCAAGGAAAAGATGAACCCTGAGAAGCAACTGGAATGATCTCACAGAAGAACACACTCGTTAAGTGTTATAGAAAAGGGGGAGGGGGGGGGACATTTACTAGTACGAGAGAGAAAAACAGAGAATAATGAAAGAATACCATTTTATATCATGTAAATACATACCAATCACACAATGTCAAAGTTGAATGGGACTTTAGAGATCAGTCCCTAATTTAATCATTAATACTTCTTAGCAGTCACACAGCAACTGTTTAGTACCTACACATATTGTGAAATAAGTGTTATCCCTATTTTATCAAATAGGGTGGGGCAGAAGGGTAACAAATGGAGAAGTTATTTGCCAAGTATTGAATAGCTAGTTATGGTAATACAAAGATTTTAATCCAGGTTTCTTGGTGTTCTTTCTGTCAAATTCATATTACCTCCCTTTGGAACATTGTGTGAGGGTGGGGGATGTTGAAGTTTAGTCCAATTCTGCATCTATTAAATTTCTATCCACAGTTACAGATTACCAAGGGCTGGGACATGGGGAGGATACAGGGAGTTGTTGCTTAATGTGTACAAAGTTTCTATTTGGAATGATGAAAAGGTTTTCATAATTGTGATGGTTAATTTCATACATTAATATGGCTAGGTTATGGTATCCAGGTATTTGGTCAGGTAGTAGCCTGCTTGTTACCGTGAGGGTATTTCATAATCAAGAAAGGAGACTGCCCTTAGCAATGTGGGTAATCTCCTCATCCAATCAGTTAGAGGTCTGAAAAACAAGAACTGAGGGTTATCAGAGGTTAGAGAAAGAATTTCTAACTTAATTTCAGCATTGGCTCTTGCTGGAATTTCCAGGCAGCCTGCTTCACCTGGGGAACTCAGAACGAAGACTTCAACATCACCTTTATTAGAGTTTCCTGATTATGGCCTTTACAGAGTTAGGACTTGCCAGTCCCCACAGTCACATGAGCCAATTCTTTATAATAAATCTCTTTATACACACACACAAACATACATCCATATCCTGTTGATTGTGTTTCTCTGGAGAACCCTAATACAGAAAAGGATGGTGGTGATGGTAGCATAGTCTTGTGAATGTAATTAATATTACTGAATTGTACTCAAGAAAGTGGTTAAAATGGGAAATTTTATGTTGTATATTACAATAAATTTTTAAAAAGAAAATTCTATACATGGAAGAATCAACATAATTTATGCTCTTCGTTTCTACAGGAAATTGAATACTATGGTATAATACAGAACCTCAATTACAACAGGCTTACATATCTAAAGTTTCTTAAAGTCTGGGTCAAAGCAACAGAGTCACTTTAGGATGCTTGTTTAAAATGCATATAGGGAAGTAGATGTGGCTCAAGTGACTGGGCTCCCATCTACCATATAGGAGGTCCAGGATTCAATTCCCAGGGCTTTCTGCTGAAAGGTGAGCTGGCCCGTGAGAAGTGCTGGCCCGTGCAGGAGTGCTGGCGCAGCAAGATGATGTAACAAAAGAGACACAGAGGAGAGAAAATAAGAGACGCAGCAGACAGGGGAGCTGAGGTGGCACCTGGAAGGTCCCAGGATCGGTACCCAGTGCTGCCTAAAGAGAAGACAAGCAGACACAGAAAGAACACATGGCGAATGGACACAGAGAGCAGGCAGCAAGCACAAAAACAATGAGAGAGGGGGCAATAAATAAACAAATCTTTAAAAATAAATAAAATGCATATAAACATTGATCTACATATTGTGGTCTAAAGAGTCCAGAGTGGATAAAAAAAGCAAGTCCTCCCACATTAAAAAAGGTATGACCTCATTTTTTTGTTGTTGTTTTTAAAAGTAATAAGATGTTTATGTGTGTTAAGTACATTTATATAAATAATCTGGAAAAATATGCAAACAACCTTTTGGGGACAGAATTACAAGTTTTAATTTCTAATTTAGGCACTTCTGTACTATCAATGTTTACAAGGCGCGTGCAGTTAGATAAAATACATTAAAACAATAGAAATATTAAGTTATGATTTTTTAAAATCATAAAATGCTGAAAAATACAAAAATGACTGCATTAGATTTGGGGACTTTTCATGGTTTATTTATGGGGTTGGCACTAACTATGGCCCACTGGCCAAATCTGACCCACATACGTCTTTTGTATGGCCGACAAGCTAAGAAAGGTTTCTACATTGTTTAATGGTTGGAGAAAAAGTCAAAAAAATAGTATTTTGAGATACGTAAAAGTTATATCCCATTCAAATTTCAGTGGCGCATAAATAAAGTTTTATGGGAACACAGACATGCTCATTATTTACATTGTCTATGACTGATTTTGTGCTACAATGGCACATTTGAGTTGTTGCCGTAGAGACCTTATGTGGCCCTCTCATTGCTTTGCACTGCTGCTCAGCACACTACAAATGAAAGTGACGTGCTAGTGTCATGTGTATCACCTCTGTGAAAAGATTTTTTTTTAAATGATATGTACCCCCTAAAAAAAAATTCCCTGTTCTCACTGGAAATGTATTACAAGAAAATGTACATAAGCATATCTCAAAATTTCATCAATTAAAAATTTGTGGAAAATTGTTTTCTCTCTTGTTACATAAGTGCCTACACAATATCTTTGATTTTGCTTCTTGGTCCACAAAGGTTAAAATATTTACCACCTGTCCTATTACAGAAAAAGTTTGCTAACCTGTGGGTATGTTGCATGGCTCTATTTCTTGGTTTCTGTGCCAGAACACTCTCATGTCTATTTTCTCAGTGGGGAAGAGATATGGACTTGGCTAATTTATGCTTAACTTTCATAGGGACTTTAAAAATATTAAACATAAATATATGCCTAAGTAGGATTATATTAAAATGCTATCATTCTAGTTCTCTGATGGTAAACAACTTGTTCTTCTTAAGGCCATATATGAAAACATTTTTGATGCCTCTATTCTATTTATATTACCTTAAGTCTTAATAAAGGGCTTGCATAGACAAAAATATAAAAGTTCAACTGTTGGTTATGTGACCCACTAACAGAAGATTCAGTTCCACTGTGGTAACAGTTCAGCTGTGTTGCTGACAATCATAAATGCTGCTTCACAGATATGCCTCAGATACATAATTTGCTTTTGAAATGGCACAAATATTTAACTAAAACAATGCCTAATTCTTCCAAATTTTAACCATCTTTTCAGTATGGTCTTCCTTTTTTAGTATATTTTGATTAAACAGAACAGAAAATAAATGCAGTAATATCTATAAGTTCAAGAAAACATATACCCATATTAACTGTGCTTAGGGAAAAGCAATAAATATACATGATCACAATTGTTCTGCTAACTGAAATATAAATTTCCATTGTGAAGTCACATGAGTATCATTCTCAGCAAGGATTAAAAAAGTACATGCTATGCAAAATGGTGTATATTCATATCAAATTGCTAAAAACCATCCAGCACTCTTCTAACCTATGACCCTTGCTTCGGTTGCCCAACAGTATACAAATCAAACAGACTTTAATAATGGGTCTAATTTCATTTTAAAGATTTTAATCATCAAAGAGTTGACTTTTCAACTTGGCCATCTGTGAGGGTTTGGAGCTATGTACCCCAGAAAAACATGTTCTTAAACTTAATCCATTCCTGTGGGTGTGAACCCACTGTTAAGTAGGACCTGTTGATGAGGTTGTTTCAGTTAAGGTGTGGACCAATTCAATCAGGATGGGTCTTAATCCTATTTCTGGAGTCCTTTATAAATAGAATGAAATTCAGACAGAGAGAGAAGCCACAGAGGAAGCAGCCAGAAATTGAACATCAATGGAACCCAGAAGAGAAGGCAGAGGCTGCCATGTGCATTGCCATGTGACAGAAAAGCTAAGAACCAAGGATCTCCACCAGCCAGCCTCAGAATGCCACCATCTTCTGGGCAAAGCGTTGCCTTGATGATGCCTTGACTTGGACTTCTATTATCCTCAAAACTGGGAGCTAATAAATTCCCATTGTTTAAGCCCACCCACTGCATGATATTTGCTTGAGCAGTCAAGAAAAACTAAAACACCTCCCAAAATTATTAAATTTCTATAATGAAATGAGAAATAGAAAAAAATACTAAACATTTTCTCTTTTGAACTCCCTTCCTATAATCCATTTATTAAACATTTACTAAGGGCCTCTGAGCCAGCGCTAGGCCCTAGAAATGAAAATGAGAAACTTACAGCAAGTGCCAAAAAAACCACTGTCTAAATTCCATTTCTCTCCAAAAGCCCAAAATTCACAAAACCTGGTGCCTAATTTTGAGGGAATTTAAGGGAGGGAAAGGAACCTAGACAAAGATGACTCAAAGAGTCCCAGGTTAAGTGAACAAAGATTATTTTTAAGGAAGTACAGAAAGGAAGATAATCTGGCAGCTGACAATATTCTTCATGATCTGGCCTCTCCAGCCTCATTTCTTGCGTGTACTGCCTCAATCCCTACAGTACTGCCATGATGAACAGAGCTGCAGCTCCCAACATGTGCTACTTCCACCCATGACTTCAGTGCTTTGTCTCTCTATCTAGAACATCTCAGATTCCTTTCTTTGGTTTGGCTATCCTTGCTTAACCTTTCAAAATTCAACTCAGATGTCACTTCCTCTGGAAAATCTTCCTTGAACAGTCACCCAACCCAAAGAAATACATCAATATGTAGATCAAAAATGTTGTGTATTGCCATAGCACAGTTCACTGAAACAGTTCTTGACTCTTCCTACGCCCCTCTGGACAGTGAGCTTTTAGAAGGCAGTAAAAATATTCCCTCCACACCCCATTGATTAAGACAGTACTTGACATATAGAAGGTTCCCCTATATGGCCAATGACGATTTGAAAAAAATTAGTTTTCTTGGTTAACTCAGAAAGAACATTTACTCTAAATGAGAACTTGAGAGAAGATTCAGAGAAGAGAATGACTTCTAATGTTACTATCTTCTATCAACAAGGGCAGGTGCATACAATAAATTCAGATATCTTTTATTAATCCAAAGTATACCAAACTATGAAAACAAAGTTTCAAAACTTGACTTTACTCTTTAAAAATCAAATCTTTAAAGAGATTAATTACAGCAAGGTGTGGTGTTGAAAACTTCAGTCAATGTCTTGGACTCTGGAAGTCAGAGTTCACTAACTATAAATAGCAATTCAACTGGTTCCTGTGTAATTTCAATTGCACTAGCAGAACATCCCAAACCATAGTCCCTCAGTATTACATTACATAAGTTCTACAGATCTTGCTATAGACCGTTAGGTTTAAGTATTTATAGAACTTGATCAGATACTGGCTTAAAGGCTGTAATTCCCTATAAAAATGTGTGGTGCAAAGAGTAAACTATAATGTAAACTATAGTCTACTGTTAGTAGCAACGCTTCAATATGTGGTCATCAATTGTAACAAATGTACCACACTAATGAAAGATGCTGTTAATGGGAGAAAATGTGGGAGGGTGTGGGGTATATGGGAATCCTATATATATATACACTTTTTTTGTTGTTGTTTTTTAAAGTACTGGGGCCAGGGATTGAACCTCAGACCTCATATATAAGAAGCCGGCATTCAACCATTGAGCCACATCGGCTCCCCTGAGTTTGTTTCTTTGTTTGTTTGCTTGTTGTATTTTTTTTTTTTCTTTTTTGCTTTTAGGAGGCACCGGGAATGTAACCCGGGACCTCCCATGTGGGCAGGAGGCGCTCAACCGCTTGAGCCACATCCACTTCCCCCTATATTTTTTTTTTGTATTTTCCCCCTATATTTTTGACGTAACATTTACGTAATCTAAAGCTTCTTTAAATATAAAAAAATAAAATTAAAAAGAAAAAAGGCTGTAATTCCTGTTAGTCACAAAAACATTCAACAGAAAGGATAAACTAGGCATATTCATTTGTTAAGGGGAAAAAATATTTTTCTCATGTATAAAACTGATAAATGTTCATTATAAAGAAATGCAAGAGTACCAAAAAAAAAAAAAAACCAGTAGGCCACCACCCAAAGATACTCTTTAAAGAATAGGCTTCCAGAAATCTGTCTAGACACACACACACACATACATACATACTTACATGCACACACTTAAAATATCGCTGGAAGGAAACACAAAAAAACAGGCAACACTGGCTGCCTCCAGGAACTGGATGTCTGGCAGTTATTGGTACAAGGGAGACATTTCCCTGTATTCCTAATTGTACCTTTTGAATCTGACATATGATTCTATCACCTATATTCTTGAAATTCATATTCTTTGATTCAGTGGTTAATCCAGGCAAATATACAGAAGATTAATGAAACTCAAAAAAGACTATAAAGACATTCATGACATTTACAACAGTAAAAAAGTCATAAATAATATGTCCAAAAATTGGAGAACAAGGAAATTGATGGGAAAATATATGAAAGAATGTTAAAGATATTAAAAATTATGTTTTTCAAAGGATAAAGCTACATGAGATTTTGTTTATAATCTGTTACAGGAAAATTTTTAAATAAGACATTAGACAAATAGTAAAATATCACAACTATGAAAAATACATACATCCAAACACAGAAATACATAAAAAGAAGTCATAAGGAAAATATACCAAAATATTAACTGTGCTGTCTTCTGGGGGGTAGGATTTAGAAAAAGATAATCTTACTTTGAAAGGAATGGGCAATAAAAGCTAGGACAGCCCAGATGTTTTCTATAATTTATTTCTACTTTCACATATCTCAGTTATTTCCATTTACTTCTTCAGTTAATTTATCCACTTGTTTGTCAATGAAACATTAACAGAGTTCTACTCATAAATAGCATAACTAAAATTTGATACAGCCACAACAGTAACGAATAAATAATTAATGCCAGTATGAACTAAATTATTAATTTGACCAAACTGATTTTCTGCAAACATGGTATCAAAAAGGCAAGAGGCAAGATGGCGGCAGAGTAAGGAGCTCATAGAGTCAGCTTGTCCTAAGTGCAGTTAGCAATTACCCAGAGCTATCAAAATCACCTGTTTGGGAGGTTCAGGAGCCCAGAAGCCTGCAACACCCTTGAAAGAATGGGAGGAGGAGACTTCATCTGCAGTGAAGATTCATGAGAAGAGCAGCACTCCACTCCCAGGAAGCCAGTGCCCACCCCCCACTGGCAGGGCAATATGCCTCAGGAGCTATTCCCTGTATAGAGTAGGAAGCTCCATCTCCCAAAAACAGGGAGGAAGAGATGGTCGGGCATTGACTTCACCTACTGATTAATAAATTCAGTTGGCAAAAGTCCAATCCTAAGAATAGCCAAAGTCTGAACCAGTCCAAGTCAGAAAGAGGCTGGTGGCCTCCATATTAACTCCACTCCTGGCACAAGAAAAAGTGGGGCTGATTGAAAATCACAATGATGGTAGAGACCAGCTTCTTTCCACCCAGATCAGATTGCAACCCTAATCTAGGCTCCAGGCCCACCTCTGGCAGGAAAGAAACTGAGGGGACCTGCACCAGCCTCTCTGGTCAATGGCAGATGCTGCCAGCCACACAGACTAATATTCTTGGGCACCTATGGTTCATCCCTGCCCCACAATAGGATAGGACAGGGGAAGGTGTTTACCCAGCCTCTTTGGGCAACTCCAGTCACTTTCAGTCTGCAAGGAATAGACTGTTGAGCAAACCTGTGGCTAAATCCCAGCCCCAAGAGGATAGGATGGGGGAGTGGGGTGTGGTTCCTCAGTCTCTCCAGGCTACTGGAGCCACTTTAACACTGCACAGATTAGATTTTTGGACACTCCTTAGGCTCCATTCCTGCCACTGACAGGTCAAGAGGGACAGAGTTCCCTCAGCCTCTCCAGACAACTGCAGTCATGTGCGGCCCACAAGTAAAAGATTGTAGCACACACCTGTGGCTCCATCCCCACCCCTGGCAGGGGAGGAGTAGGGCCGGTGCTTTGTCAGTCTACCTGGGCAACTATGGTCAGTTTTGACCTGCATGGCTTAGTTTGCTGCCCACACCAGCAGCCCCATCCCTGCTGTAGGCAGGGAAGGAAGAGGCGTGGAACTTCATCAGTCTCATCAGGCAACTATAGACAGTCTTGGCCTGCATGGCTTGGGTAAGTGCACACGGCTGTGGCTCGGTCCCTACCCCTGGGGCAAGGGAGAAAGGTGGAAGAAGCCTTTGTTGGTTCCTGGGGCAACACGGGCAGCTTAGGCCTTCATAGCTTAAAGTACCAACCACATCCTTGGCTCCTATTTACAACCAGCAATGGAGAAAAGGGCAAGAAACAGATGAAAAAGAGCTGAAAAATCTCTACTTGGCTAAACACAAGCTACTATAAAGTTCAAAATTAAGCTGAAATAAGTATCAAAGAGGAGCTACAGCACAAAGCTAATCAAATAGAAAACCCTAAACTAAAAATAAAAAAGGAACTAAGAATAAATATATCTAGAAAATCAGATGCTGAGACAGCAACAAAAAATTACAATCCATACCAAAAAAATAGGAAGTTATGGCCCAAAGGAACTAAGCCTCCAGATGACATAAAGGAATTGAGACAACTAATCATAGATGTTCAAACAAATCATCTTAATAAATTCAATGAGATGGCTAAAGAGATTTAGGACATTAAGATGACACTGGGGGAAGTGGATGTGGCTCAAGTGATTGGGCATCTGTCTACCATATGGGAGGACCCAGGTTC
>JAQZBX010096041.1:0-11848 GCA_029593785.1 Cabassous unicinctus
GGGAAATTAAAGCTTTCAGAGTTTTATGAAAATAGCATTATACCCCTATGGATTTCTTGGTAAGGGCTTAAATTATATATGTTATGGGATTACCCAGGTCTTTACTTCTCCTTCCATTCCCTGGAGATACAAGGAATATCTTTCCAGAAAACAACTCTCAAGGGGCTTTTTGGAGGGTGGAGAGGAAGGCACAAAGTATAAACAGTAATTTCACATCAAACACATCACCGAAGTGACTGAAATTTAAAGATGAGATTCAAGGCAAATACTTCCTCTTAAGAGTACTAGATGTCTGATTGAGCACTCATTTACCTGGAATCACAAAATAACTTGACTAGCTTTTCTCCTTTCTTTGAAAATAAGGCACTGCATATAAGGGGAAAACATTAAAAAATACAAACTCTTTAAACAACAAGCTTTAATCCCCACCTATTGCTCAACAACTTGCTAAAGTGTTGGAGATACAAAAAAGCATGAGCCAGAGTTGCTTTGTTGAATGTTCACACACGTGACAACCCAACCATTGGTATGATTCACAAAGAAGATTGTCAAAATAAGTAAACCGTATTTTACAAATTTGGCCCACACTGCTGAAATAACGAAGAGAATATAGGTATGCTTTGAATAGGACAATGGTGAGAGCAGGAAGAGTTTTAGTTGAATCTTGAAGAAGGTAATAGAAATTCAGTGGGAAGACTCATTAAATAGGAGGGAGAGAGTGGTACTTGTGAAGAGAAAAAACATACTGTAAGCATGGCTATTTCCAATAGAGGGGCCCGTCCGAACCCCTGCTACAAAGGAGAAACAAGTCTCTCAGTGAGAAGGTGATTTATTGCAAGTGCACAAGCAAGGAACTGGGGGAATCTTCCCAAAACCAATTCCCAGTGAGGATGTGAGTTGGGGTTTTTATATGCAAGGAAAGAAAAAAAAAGCCATGACACAGTTTTGCCAAATCAGCAAAGACACAGGATTTCTTCAAGGGTCTTGTAATGAGAAACAGGGTACACTCCTTAATTTTATTTTTCCTCAAGCATGTTACCCTTATCCTTGCTATCCTGATTTCAGTGGTTAATCAATCACAGCTCAGTTAGATCTTGATGTGCAGCTTCCTAAATTCAGGGTCTCCATAACCCCTTTTTCGGCTGACCATGCAGGCATGCCCATTCTTCAGTTCTTAAGGAGGAGGTCATGATTAATGAGCCACAAGGTGCTCCCCCAACCCCTGATGCTACCTGGTCTGGTTTTACAAGATGTTGTCTTATTCCTGTAAGTGGAACCGACTAGTTCTGGTTAATGTCTTAAGTACAAGATGTTAACAAGCTATTGGGAGAAGATTAATGGGCAGCCAGCTCAAATACTTCTAGGAAGGGTATTAGAGATTTTATAGCTTCTTATGTGGGGAAAATTCTCAACACATCATTTTCCAACTCTCACTAATTAGTATGCAATATAAATAAACTTTTAATTTCTTGCTTTTCACAGAAAAAGAATGCAGTACTTGTTTATGTTTTTAACTAATAGTTATGCATCATTTCCTATGTGATAGGCACTATTCTAAACAGTTTAATAAAATGAACTCATTATATCCCCATTCTAATGGAAGAACAGAAAAGGACCAGAAAAGAACAGAAAAGGCTCTTTGTAGATATGGATTCAAGTCCAGACTTCACCACTCTTAAGCTTTTTAACAATGGACACTTTGAAGAATGGAAAACCATATATTTGAAACCAAAACTCTTATTTAGTTCATGCTTGGCAAGAGTGCATTAAGTTCTTGAGTCAACAAGTAAGGAACAATGTCCAAAATTCAGAAGAAATATTTGTGTTCGGGAACCTGAAAGATAGTAAAAATCACCTACAAGAACTTATTATTATTCTCATAATGGAAGAACTTGTAACACTGACATAAAGACACTGGTCACCAGAGGTTCTGTGGGAGAAGGAAGGAGAAGGAAGATTAGTTGCAATATGGGACATTTTGGGGACATTGGAATTTTTCTGCATCATATTGCAATGACAGATACAAGCCATTATTCATTTTGTTAAAACCTAAAAGATTGTGTGGTGCAAAGTATAAATGATAAGGTAAACTATAGACTATGGTCAGAGCAATGCTTCAATATGTGTTCATCAATTGTAACAAATGTACCACACTAGTGAAAGATGTTGGTAATGGAGGAAAGTGTGGGAGGGAGAGGAAGTGGGGTAAATGGGAATCCCCTATATTTTTGATGAAAAATTTGTGTACTCTAAAACTTCTTTAAAAATAAAGAAAAAAAAAAAAAAGAAGACACTGAGTGAGCACAAGGAAGAATTTGAAAACTTGAACATAAAAATAACAGAGCTCATCGGGAAAAAAAATCACCTACAAGTATTGTGTTAACAATAACAAAGAAAAGCTTGGTTGAGTTGTTATACTCAAAATTTTAAAATCGTGTGAATAGTCTATGCTCAAAAGTCAATGACTTTCAGACAACCAGCAAGATGGCAGCAGAGTAAGGTGCCCCTAGAATCAGCTCCTGCTACAGGGCAGTTAGTAATCACCAAGAGCTAACTAGAGGACTTGTTTGGGGGCTCCAGGAGACCAGAAGTGCATCCTGCAGCATCCTTGAAAGAATGGAAGGAGGAGATTGCCTATCTGCAGAGAAGATTCATAAATAAAGCACTCCACGCCACGGAGGCCGGTGCCCATCTTCCACTGGAGGCTCAAGCTGCCTCGGGAGCTGTTCTGAGGCTGGAATTGGAAACTTCACTTCCCAAAAACCGGGGAAGAAGAGACGGTTTGGCACCAACTTCAGCCACTGATTAGTAAATTCGACGGGCTAAAGTATAATCCTAAGAAGAGCTAAAGTTTGAACCTGTCCAAGTCAGAAAGAGGCCGGTAGCCGCCATCACAACTCCACACCTGACGTGAGGGGAAGCAGGGCTGACTGAAAATCACAGTGCTGGTAGGGACTGGCTTCTTTCCATCTAAATCACTTGCCGCTCTAGCTTAAGCCCCAGGCCCACCTTGAACAGGGAAAAAGCTGGGGGAAGCTGTGCTAGCCTCTCTGGAAAATAACAGGTTACACCATAGAGGCCGGTGATCATCCTACTTTGCCAGCGCAAACCACCCCAGGAGCTATTCTGTGGCAGGAATTGGAAGCTCCATTTCCCAAAATCAAGGGAGGAAGGGACGGTTGACCACCAATGTTAGCTACTGATTAGTCAGTTGGGCTGGCTAAAGTATAGCACAAAGAACAGGTGAATATTGAACCTGTTCAAGTCCAAAGGAGGCCAGTAGCTGACATTTTGACTCCACTCCCAGCATAAGAGGAAGCCGGGCTGACTGAAAATCATGGTGATGGTAGAGACCGATTTCTGTCTCCCAGATTGGCCTGCAGCCCTAGCTTAGGCTTCAGCCCCACCTCTAGCAGGGAGGAAGCTGGCAGGCCCTGCAACACCCTATTCAGGTAACTGCAGGTAAATTTGGCTGGTACAGACTGAATAATTGGAAGTCTTCCTGGGCAACTGCAGTCATCTTGGACCTGCACTGCATAGAGTGCTGCCCACACCTGCAGCTCTATCCTTGCCCAAGGCAGGGGAGAAAGGGGCATGAAGTTTCATCAATCTTGTGGGCAACTACAGTCTAGGCCTGCATGAGTTGGATTATTCCACACAGCTGTAACTCTGTCCCTACCCCTGGCAAAGAAGAAAGTTGAGAGAAGCTTCATCGGTCCTTGGGGCACTGAGGGCAGCTTGAAACTCCACAGCATATAGCACCAACTGCATCCTTGGCTCCTACTACACAACCAGCAAGAGAACAAGGGCAGGAAGCCCTAAACTAAAGAGAAAAACTGTACCCAGAATAAATACTCTAGTAAGCCAGATGCCAAGACACCTACAAAAAATTACAATCCATACCAAGAAACAGAAAGATATGGCCCAATTAAAGGAAAAACATAAGCTTCCAGATGACATAAAGGAGTTGAGACATCTAATCATAGATGTTGAAACAAACCTCCTTAATTAATTCAATGAGATGGTTAAATAAATTAAGGATATTAAGAAGACATTGGATGAGCACAAAGTAGAATTTCAAAGCATACATAGAAAAATGGCAGATCTTATGGGAATGAAAGGTGCAATAAATGAAATAAAAAATACTGGAATCATATAATAGCAGATTTGAGGAGGCAGAAGAAAGGACTGGTGAGCTTGAAGAAATGGCCTCTGACAGTGAACATACAAAAGAACATATGAAGAAAAGATTGGAAAAATTTGAACAGGTATCAGGGAACTAAATGACAGCAAAAGACATGCAAACATATGAGCCATGGGTGTCCCAGAAGGAGAAGAGAAGGGAAAAGGGGCAGAAGGAATAATTGAAGAAGTAATGGTAGAAAATTTCCCAACTGTATTTAAGGACATAGATATCCATGTCCAAGAAGCACAATATACTCCCAATCGAAAAAATCCAAATAGACAAACTCCAAGACACATACTAATCAAAATGTCAAATGCCAAAGACAAAGAGAGAATTCTGATAGCAACAATAGAAAAGCAATGCATAACATATAAGGGATACCCAATAAAATTAAATGCTGATTTCTCACCAGAAACCATGGAGACAAAGAAGACAGTGGTATGATATATTTAAGATACTTCAAGAGAAAAACTTCTAGCCAAGGATTTTGTATCTGGCAAGGTTGTCTTTCAAAAATGAAAGCAAGTTTAGAATATTCACAGATAAACAGGAAATGAGAGAGTTTGTAACCAAGAGACCCACATTGCAGGAAATACTAAAGGGTGTGCTACTACCTGAAAAGAAAAGATAGGAGAAAGAAGCCTGGAAAAGAGTGTAAAAATGAAAATTATATCAGTAAAAGTAACTAAAAGTGCCAAAAGAGTGATAAAAATAAAATATGACAGATAAAACCCAAAAATTTAGGAATAATTTTAACCAAAGTTGTAAATCACTTGTATTCAGAAAACTACAACTCATTGTTAAAATAAATTTGAAAAAGTCCTAAATAATTGGAAGAATATTCCATGTTCATAGATTGGAAGACTAAATATCATTAAGATGTCAATTCTACTCAAATTGATATACAGATTCAATGCAATCTCGATAAAAATTCCATCATCATTTTTTAAATAAATGGAAAACATGATTATCAAATTTATTTGGAAGGGTAAGGGGTCCTGAATAGCCAGAAACATCTTAAAAAGGAAAAGGAAAGTTGGAGGACTCTCATTTCTGGATTTTAAATCATATTACCAAGTTACAGTGGTAAAAATAGCATGATACTGGCATAAAGACAGACGCATAGACCAATAGAACTGAATTGATGGTTCAGAAACAGACCCTCACATCTATAGTCAAGTGATTTTTGACTAGTCTGCCAGACCCACCCAGTTCAGGCAGAACAGTCCATTCAACAAATGGTGCTGAGAAAACTGGATATCTGTAGCAGAAGAAGGAAAGAGGACTCCTATCTCACACTTTATACAAAAATTAGCCCCAAATGAATAAAAAACCTAAATATAAAAGCAAGAACCATAAAGCTTCTAGAAGAAAATGTTTGAAAATATCTTCAAGACCTGAAGTAGGTGGTGGATTCTTAAAGGAGATAAGAGGAGGACTGAGATGGACTACTGATATTGATGTAGAAGTTTTAATTAGCTTTACTGTAAAAGTGTGGAAATATACAGAGTTGATGGTAACACACTATAGTGAGTAACAGCTGGTTTATAAATGAGGATGTGGCTGAAAAGGGTAGTCTAGGGATGTAAATGCCAATTGACAGAAAGCTAGAGAATAACATATGTACTGAATAGCACAGTAAACCCAGAGGTGGATGAGAATTGTGGTTGATGGTATAGATGCAAGAGTGTCCTTTGTGAGCTAGAGCAGATGTACATCACTATTGCAGGGTGGTGGGAATGTGTAGAAGCATGAGAAGAATACAACTGGAGTGACCTATGGACTATAGTTAACAGTAATAATGTAATATTCTTGATCTATGCCAAAGATGTACTGTGTTGATAATGGGGGAGTATGGAAAATGTGTGCCAAATGTACGCTATGGACATGGTAATAATCAGATGATATTATCTCATAATCTGTAACAAATGTTCCACCATGGTGTGGTGTGGTGTGTTGATAGAGGGGTGTTGTTTGGGAATTCTGCACATGTGCATGATTGTTTTGTAAGTTTACAACTTCTGTCATAAAAACATATTTAAAAAATAATAACAGGGTGGGTTGGGGGAAAATACATCAAATGTAAGATAAGGACTATAAATAGCAGTAAGAGTTTGACAATATTCTTTTATAACTTGTAAGAAATGTCTCACTACAATGCAAGGTGTTGGTGGAGAGTTGATGTATGGGGCTCCTGTATGATGTTATGAATGTTTGCTTTGTAAGTTCACAACTTTTACTATACACTTATTGTTTATGTATGTTTATGTATAAATGATATAAAAATAATAATAATAAGGTGGGTTGGGGGAAAACGCTTTGGTTAGTAGTAATATTTTGAGGATGCTCTTTAATCGTTAGTTAAAAATGTCTCAACAATGCAAGGTATTGGTGGTAAGGTGAGGTATGAGAGCCCTGTATGATGTTATGTATGTTTGTTTTGTAAGGTCACAACTATTGCTACACACATATTGCTTATGTATGTTCATGTATAAGTGATATACTTCAAAAATTTTTAAAAAAGTCAATGACTTTGAATTTTTAAAAAATTTCAGCTAGTGAAGTCCTTTTCTAATGGAAGAGAATGAGCCATTGAGACAGAGTCTGCTTGTATTCCTGATGGTAATAGGTAGGGAAAAGTTCACAGAAGGCCCAGATTCGCTCAATGGCAGGAATCATATGAGCAGTTCTCTCTTTGACTCATTCCTCTGAATGCCTGACCAGTAGTGTCATTGGGCAGTGGGAAAGTAACAATGCCTTCATTTTTGGGAAAGGCAGAAATGTCAGACATCCTGAGGCCTTGTTTCTCTCCACATTAGTAGTAATGAGGTAAATGAACTTGGACAAATCTCTCAATCTTTCTTACCTCAACCTCATTTGTAAAGTAGAGTAGTAGATTCAATGATCTAACATTCTCTCAAGTTCTAAAACTCTAAAGTTCTAGGTAGACTAGATCCAAGTAATTCTAAGTAGAGTAGTTCTAAAACAACTTATAGTTATAAGTTCTCAAGATATAAAACTCTTAAGTTCTTAAGTAGAGCCACTCCAGAAAATGACCTAGCTGGTGATAACACAACTGCTGGGCAAATCTGCAGTCATGTTAAAAGGAAATGAGTCCATCTACTGGTTCTAAAATAAACTGAAGCCTCACAGGAACATAGTCATATTGAGCTGAACTTCATTTTCACTTCCCCACCCCAGCAACCCATTCACAACTAACTTTTGGCTGCATGTAATGTCTGGTTCATTCTGTTATTTATTAAAAGAAAATGATGGAGGGAGCTTAGAGTATGTAACAAAGAATTGACCTGCATGCATATCCATAAGCTGTACATGGCAAAATATGATTTTTATAAAAACTGAGGATGAAATTACATATGCATGTTCTTTCTAGTCTATGTCTTCCATTCCATTCAGAAAGGCTAAACTAAAACCTGAACTCAAAATCTGAAGGAAAAGTTCTAGTTCTGGGTAAGACAGAGTAAGCATATTCTATCCTGTGACTTTCCCTGAATATAGCTGTAAAATCTGGACAGAAAGCACGGAGGAGTTATCTGAAGACCCTAAAATGTAAACAGTGGGTGAGAACCAAAATGAAAAATGGCAACAAGCAGGTGTTGAGTTACCAAAATTTTAGAGTCTTCCCAGATGTGGGTGCAATTACAGAAGTATGCAGCAAAGTATAATAACCAAAGACCCATATTTCTGGCCAGAAGACCGAAAAGGAACACTGAACAAAACTGGAAAGTACAGAGCAGATGAGAGAGAGGGAAAAGCATAGGGAAGTGACCCATAAAGTTGTTTATAACTCCTTGTCTACCCCAAGTCATGCTGCATGCCTGGATCAATCCTAATTAGCCTACTAAAAACTTTAAGAACTTAACTAATAGACTGGCCATACTGCCCAGGTGTCAGACTGTCTCCTAGGTACAACACACATGAGACAGATCCAAGTAGCAAAGCTACAGAAAACTGAACTGACATTGGATCCACAGCCCATGGAAGGTGAGTTGGAACTTGCAACCCCAGAGTCTTATAATGTAATATTCAAAATGTCCCAGATATGTTCAGTAATTACTTGACCTTTAGAGAACCAAAGAAATGTCAATTTGCATGGAGAAAGATATTTATAGATGACAATACCAACATAACATGATGGAATGATCTGTAGCCATTTAAGAAGGTTAATAAAAAAATATCCAAAAATAAGTTGAAATAAATGGAAAAATAGGGATAATTAGTAAAGAAATAGAGATATAAAATGGAACCAAATAGAAATTTTAGAACTGAAAAATGCAACATGCAAAATTGAAATCAAGTCAATAGCAGAATGGATATGGCAAAGACAAATCAAATAGAAAGAATCTGATCTGAAAAACAGAAAATGTAGGGAAAAATATGAACAGATTGTCAAAGACTTGTGGGACAATAACAAAGTATCTAACATTCATTGTCATTAGATCCATAGAAAGGCAGAAAAAAAGTATGGTGTTGAAAAAATATGAAGAAATAATTGATGAAAACTTCCTAAATTTGGAAAAATGTATATGCTTAAAGAGTCAGGAAGCTCAATGAAACTGAACCAAAATAAACCCAAAGAAATCCATTCTCAAACAAGTTAAAATAAAAATGATGAACACTAAACACACACACACAAAAAAGAACTTGAAAACAGCCAAAGAAAATTCATGTATTACTTATAAGGCAACAACAGTTCAAATGACTGGATTTCTCATTAGAAACCACAGAGGGCAGAAGAAAGTGGAACATTTTTTAAGTGTTGAAAGCAAAGAATCATCAAAACCAGGAAAAACTATCTTCAGGAATCAAGGTGAAATAAAATATTCTCAGATGAAGAAAACTAAAATAATTCTTTGAGAGCAGACCCACTGTATAAAAATCGCTAAAGGAAGTTCTTCAGGTGGAAGGAAATTTAGAGCAGAAGGAAGAGCAGCAGGGAAACTGTGGGTACAAATGGCATATCATCTTTCTCCATTTGATATTTTTGCAATATTTTAAATAGTTGAAAGCAAAAATTATAAAAATGTCTCAGATTTATGAATGTATGTTGATGTAATACCTAAGACAACTTCTACATAGAGGGGGAAGGGTAAAGGGACTTCTATGGTGTTAAACCTTCTACATTTTATTGAAATAGTAAAATATTAATCCTAGAAAGACAGTAAAATATTCAATATGTATATCGTTACTTTCTACAGCAACCTCTGAAAAATATACAAAGAGTTATAGTCAAAAACACAATAAGTAAATTATTGTTGAATTTTTTTCAAAAGGAGAGTAAAGGGAAAAGAAGAATGGAAAATGGTGGGGAAAATTTTAAAACAATAATAAAATGAAAGAGATAAATCCAAACATATCAATAACTACATTAAATTTAATTCATTTAGACAGAGTAATAAAAAGAGAAAATGATAGAATTCACTAAAAATAAATATGAACAAAATATAAGCTGTTTACAACAAACTCACTTCTAAAATGATGTTGGGGGATTGTGGGAACATGGCAGTGGGGTTAGGCAGATAAGGCTCAGCTTTCACTAAAACAATGGAGAAAGAAACAAAGGCTGTCTTGCGGATTTGTTTTGGGCTACAGCAGACCAGGACACTGCTTCACAATGCCCAGGAGAGTGAGGGACAGAGAGACAAAGAAGCCAAAACAGCAAATAGTGAGTTATTAAACCTCCCAGCCACTGGGGAGGGCTCCCCTCCCCTACTCCCAAGATATTAAGCAAGGGTAATACTCCTGGAAAACTGCATCTCAGAAGAGATCAGATGTCTTCCTCCCTTTCAGCTGCTTTGGATATATACAGAACGGAAAGGTGCTCTGAGTCATCTCGGAGGATATCCGAACGATAAAGAAGCCAAAGGAAAACTGATTTGCCTGCCCTTCTGGCTGGAAGTGGTACATACACACCAACTTCAGGGCAAACAGTGTAGGTGGAGCTGCTGACTCTGCTCCAAGGAGTATGAAGGCTGATTCCCTGGGAGGACAAGGGGTCTGAGAGGGTGGAGAGTAGTTTCTTCATGGTGAGTTTGGCCAGCTGAACCCCCTTTAAATATCGGAAGTGACCCTGATTCAACAGGGAGAGGGGAGGGGGATCTCCTGAGGCAGGCTGTCATACCCAGCCACCCAGGTAAAGAGAGGAATTTGATTAGAGAGGAGGCAGGGACAAGCACCTAATAGGCGGCACTCTGGCAAACTGCAAGGAATCTAACCTGCCCGAGGGAAAGGGGGCGGATATCCTTCTGAAAGGCTAATTAACCTAAGGAGACAGGTTAGCTCAGTGGAAGAATTCCTGCCCTACATATATGAGGTCCCCTTGTTTGATTCCCAGCTCTTCTTAGAGAAATGTTCCACCAGGTTTTCAGGCATCCAGCTGAAACTTTATGACAGGGAACATATAGACATTTATAGAAATTCTCTTTATATTAGCTTAACTTGTATTTCTTATTTTCTTTAAAAAAAAAAAAGTTCCTTTTAAAATTTTTCCTTATTTTACTCACTGAAACTTGGTTCAAAACCTGCAGGCTTCAGGGTGATAGATTGATGAACACCAGCAGCCAGAGAAGAGCCTTAGTGGTCTAAGAGTGAAAGCTGTTTTCCATGATTATTTTTGGTTTTTGTTCTTTTATTCCCTTCTTTCTCCTCTTTTAAAAATGACTTGCTGTTGCATTGTTTCTTGTTTGTTCTATTTCCCCTTCCTTTGTTTCCCTCTTCATTTTTTTTTCATTTACCAATTTTTTCTGCCTATACTATTTCTTTTCTCACCTTCATCTTTCTATCTTCTGTTTTCTGTTGTTGTTCTTTCATTCTAACTCTTTTTGACTGGTCTTCAATTTTTCTTGTTTTTATTTCTTTCTCCTTTTTCTCTGTTTTCTTTCTCTTTAGCTTTTTATCTTTCTCTCTTAATTCTTTTCCTCTTTTCCCATCATTCTGACCTTTTAATTCATTCTATGTATTTTTTCCTATTCTGTTCCTCATTTCATTGTTTCTATCCCACTTTTTAAATCTTATTCCTCTGTACTTCTTATTCATGTTAATTATTTATTTTCCTAGGTCTTATATGGTTCATTTCCTACCTTTTACTATTATTATTACTATTATTCTTTTTCTCTTCCTATCTCTTTCCTTTTCTCTGGTCCTAATTTTTTTTCAAGGGAACATAGACAACAGCAAGGAAAAAGAATAAAAGGAAGAAAGTGTCAAATAGAAACCTTACCACACACACAGGCCTATCCCAATACATATACTTCTGAAAATGTACAATGCTCAAGACAAAGAGAATATAGAAAGCAGCAAGAGAAAAGAGATCTATCACATACAAGGGAAACTCAATAAGATTAAGTGCTGATTCCTAATCTGAAAGCATGGAGGCATGAAGGCAGTGGTATGAAATAGTTAAGGTGCTAAAAGAAATAAACTGTCCACCAAGATTTCTGTATCAAGCAAAGCTGGCATTCAAAAATGAAGGAGACTTCAAATATTCAAAGATAAACAGAAATTATAAGAGTTTGTCAACAAAAATCCTGCCCTTCAGGAAATACTAAAGGGAGTTCTGCAGGTTGAAAGGAAAAAAGAAAAGGAAAGAGGGGTTGGAGGAGAGTATGGGAAGGAAGGTTATTGGTAAGAATACTAAAAATA
>JAQZBX010096042.1:0-11846 GCA_029593785.1 Cabassous unicinctus
AAGTGAGTGCGATGAAGCGAGCCGGGAACAGAGTGTCGGGAGGATATGAAGAGGGTGGGCGTAAGAAGTGAGCATGGCATTTCACCAGGGTAAGGGCGAAGGGAGGGGTGCAAAGGGAGGGGTGCGGGGTGGGGATGCAGGGTCAGAATGTCAGTCAGGAAGATCAGGATGTGAGGTTGGGGAGAGAGTCAGGATGTGGGGTCAGGAAGTGGTATCAGGGAGGGGCTCGGTGGTTTGTACTCTGAGTGGCATCAGGGATTTCTCGAGCCCTGGGACTCGGGGGAGTGAGCTGCAGGGGCAGGACGTGGTATTTGGAGAGTGGGGTGACGGAAAGTTGAGAATTTGGAGGAGCTGTAATTGTAATAGCAAAGTCACAGTCAATACGTAATTACTGAGTGTCCACCCCTGCCAGCCTCTGGGCTGAACACTGGGGATTCACCAGCGAGAGGGCGGGTGGGGTCTCCCACCTCGTGGCACTTACCTTCTAGTTGGGGAAATGACCAAGGAGGAGAGGAACACGTTAATAGCTACAGAGCGAGACAAAAGCCAGGAGGGAAGGAAACAAGGGGCTGAGCCAGAGGGCTGGGGAGGGGCTTATTTTACAGCGAATGTCCCGGGCATCCTCTCGAGCATGCGTGAGGCCCACGGAGAGGAAGCACCTGTGTTCAAGGTATGAGTGAAGGTCAAGATACCTGCAGAATCGAGGGATGAGGAAAGGGGCCAGTGGTGGGTGCGGATGACGGGAAGGGGCTTGTAGGCTGCGGTGAGGGGTCTAGAAACCTGTTCTAAGGGCAAAGGGAGAATCTGAAGGGTTTTGTGTAGCAAAGTACAATCCAAACTGGACAGTCTAACCACCTGTCTGACCACAACGCCGGTAAGACCCGCCTCAAAGTATGCGGCAGCTCCTCCAGAAGCAACAGAAGTCAGGAAACAGGGCCCCCAGTGGCATCTGCATGCACAGCTGTTGGGTGTTTGGAGCTAGAGCTTTTGCCCTGACCACCAGGACTGGGCAGCAGGAAGCATCCTCAGCTGGCGGCCGGCACCTGGGCCCAGGTGTTCACGCGGCATCACGCCCAGTCACTGCGCGTTGGCCCACCTGAGCAGGTGGAAGGTACCAGGTGAGAGCTTTTCCATTACTTGCTCCATCCACAGGGCTTCCTCTGAAATGGAAGGGGGCGGATAGGGAGACTGAGGGCAAGAAGCTATTAGTAAGAGATCTCGCTACTGGGAAGCTTGCAAAAAGGAAGGCTGGGGCAGAGTGGGGGGCAACAAGAACAGCTAACATGCCAAGAGCCTCTGTTATGTGCCAGACCCTATTCCACGTGCTCTCCGTGCCTTGTCTCTTGGACGCTTGGGTTAAGTTTTATTTCCATTTTACAGATAATGAAACAGGACCTCGTTTTAAGCAACTGTGCCTGTCACCCAGCAGAGGGACAGTAGGAGCTGAGATTTGAACTCAGGCCTTTCTGGTTCCAAGGGCCATTTGCCAAACAACTAGGCTAATGAAGCTGGAAAGCAGGTTGGCTGTTTTGCGAAAAGGTCTCCTGGCCTCCTGGAGGAAGTGACACCTGAGCCCAGGACCCACGGTCGCCGAGCACAGCAGAGTCGGCCAAAGTGGCAGGAGAGAGCAGGAAGCCTGAGCTCTGGACATAAGAGGAGCTGCCGTGCCAAGCTCTGGCCCTGCCTCTGACACTGCCTGGCAGTGTGTCTTCCAACAAGTCAGGGTTCCCAAAAGGCTGCAGCCCAGGAATGAGGACAGGAGGGGAGGCAGAGGCAGAGGCCACACGATGCCATGAGCCAGGGCTTGGCACTCGCCACCTGACTCAGGGCACCAGGCACAAAGCAGAACCCACCTGCAGCTTCACAAACCAAGGTGACCAGAGGTTCCACACTGGCCACCAACTTGTGAGCTATGTCTCGGCCGAGAAGTAAACCCCTGGGTTGAGCCTGGACCAGGGGTCCAGAGGCCACCTACACGGTGCACTGGCTCCTGGAGCTTCTCCCTGTCAGCTCTCAGCTAACAGCCCCTGGAGGAGCTCAGCCCTCTCCAAGGCCCCACTGGCAACCTCTACGGGCGGCCGTGGCAGAAGGGTACCCAGCAGCAAAACCCAACCGGCAGCCCAGGCAGCACAGGGGAGGGACAGAGGGATGAGGGCCGACACTCGTGGCCATGGCAAAGCATGTGTGCAAAAGAGAGGAGGAACTTGGGAAAATCTCACCCTGAAACTCTGCTTGAACTCATCACAGCCCCACTCCACTGTACGGGCGGTGCCAGCAGGGAAAGTGTGGCCAAAGACGCAGAGCCATACCTGCCCCTGCCACCCGACTCGGGGAAGAGAAGAAGCTGGCACGTAGAAAGCAAAACCGTAGAGGAGGAAGGAGCCTCAGCAATCCTAGCCACCTGCCCATGGGGAAGCCGGGGCGTAGAGAGGGGCAGGCAGGGGCTTTCCCAGGCCCCCAAACTGCAACCTAGCTCTCGCCTCTGCGAAGCTCAAGCCCCGGATACTGGGGGCTAGAGGAAAAGTGGCCATCCTCGTCCTGGCCCCCAGAACCGAACAGATGCCTTCCAGCAACGCCCCGCCCCCAGCCCCCTCCATGACCCAGGAGCTGAAGGGGCCCCAAGAGTCCTGGGTACAAGCTCTCATTGCACTGATGAGAAAACCAAGCCGGAGAGAAGGGATCTGCCCAGGCCCTTGAAGCTGCTTCCCCAGCCCTGAGCACCTCTGTGTCCCTAACTCAGATCCTCCTGGGTTCTGAGCGAGACTGTGCAACCAGCCCCTGGGGGAGGCCCCAGTCTGCATCTTTATCAAGCCCTCCAGGAGACCCCGCTGCAACCAGATGGCACCACTGGCCAAAGAGGGAAGGGTGAGACTCCAGTTGGTGCAGCCATCACCTCTGCTTCCCTCTCACACACGTTCTCGCTCTGGCCTGCCCTGAAGGCGGAGCTGGGTGGCGCTGCCAGGCTCCCTCCTGCCCGGAGCACTCCCCAGGGCAGTCGTGTCTGTAGAACACTCCCTAGACCCAGCCACTCCCCAGGCCCCCAGCAGCCCTGACACTGGGGAGGCTGGGGGCAGCTGGACCTCGCTGCCTGGAGGAGGAAGCGCCAAGGCCAGCCTGGAAGGAGGCAGGAGCAGCCCAGAGAGACCCATGCTCCGGCTTCCACCCAGATCACTCCCCTCCCAGGGCTCCTCCCAGGCCTAGCCCGGAGCAGAGGGCCCAGGCAGCAAACTCTAAGGGCCACTGCCATTACTCTGCAGCTTCTACGGTCCAGAGCCTGTGCCGGGCGGTTGCAATGTAATCCCCAAATTGTTATCTCCAAGCTACAGATGGGGAGAGGAAGGAGGAGGAGCCGAGACCCAGCTGGGCACCCAGGAAAGGCTTCCTTCCCGCCAGACAGTCAGCAGCAAGCCTGAGGAGGCTGGGTGCTTCCCCTCGTTTGCTCGTCTTACCCTTAGTTCAGCGAAAGCACAGAAATTCGGTTAAATGTGTCATTCACTAAATAGCTCCAACAGTTTTGGGCTCTACCTTAAGTGAGCAGAAAGTTCATTCTTTTTGTACTTGCCCAATAGTATGAAATAATCATCTTTGGTGAATATTTTACAGTTTGCATTTATTAGCAATCCAATCCCTATAGAGCTACTCATAAGTCCCAGTGCCCTATGAGATTTAAACAATCAAGAAGAAGCCGTTAACTTGTAAAAGTTCTACAGATTCGTAGAGATACTGAGGTTAGAGCGTGCCCGCGTGCCACCTCATAGGGCTCACCGTGGCGGGTGCTTCAGACTCGGCTCCTCCCCTTCTGGAACCTTCCAGCTGAGAAAGGCTGGACTCCTGCCCCACACAGAGCCGAGCTCATTCCTGCCCTGCCTCTCTTCTCCCACCTGAGGTCCCTTTCATGTCAATTAAATCAACCAACCATCCAGAGGCACCCTGGCCGCCACCTAGGCCAGCTCGCACTTTGCTCCTGGAATTCCCGTCAGCATTTCTTGTAGACCCCGGGGGTCCCGCAGAGTCCCCTCTGAGTCAAGGGGAGGGCCCCTTTCCCCATCTCTCCTATTCCCTAGACTGCCAAGGACAAGACAAAGCCTGCCCTCCGCAGCCCTGCCCACTCCACACCCAGAGACACGACCAGAACCAGGCAGGCTCCACGCCTCCCCAGCGAATCTCCCCTCGCCGGTTCCGCCCCGGCCTCCCCTCGAGTCCCCACCTGAACTCAGGGCTCGGCGCTAATTGCGCAGTATTTTGTTTTCCAGGTCCTACAAACTCTAGCTTGTTTCTGGCTCGGTTCAATATCTTTAGGCACCTACTATACACAAGGGCCTTTTGGGGGCGGGTGGGGTACTAAGGACTGAGCCACTGGCCTCTCCCTTCGTGGAGGTCGTCACCCAGGAAGGAGGGGCGAGCAGGAGGGTGGAGGAGAGGCAGAAGCACGATTCTGCAGGGCCCAGGAGCGAGGGCTGTACAGCCAGGGGCAGCTGAACAGCCAGGCTGGAATGAAGGGGGGCTGAGACCCCACCCCGAGGACCGAGGACCACGGAGGGCGCTCTAGGGCATCTGAACGATTCCCTTGGGGCTTGCTAACAAATGAAGAAGCCTGGGGGCGAGGTTCTGGCTCCCCACGCAGGCAGCAAGCTCTTAGGGCCGGCCCGAGCCTTCAGCGTCATTAGCATCCCAGCGAGTCCCAGGAGTCCCAGGGCAGATGGGTTTGCCGCGGGGACGGGCCAGGGGGGCAGCCAGCAGGGGTAATGCATGTCCTCCCGCTTGGGCCTCAGCTTTCATCGCAGGGTGATCCTAAGAGATGCTCATACACTCCAAGCCACTGTGGAAACATGGGCCCTGCTCCAGATACTTCCTCGTAGGTAAGATCCCAGGGGACAGTTCTTTTAGGATTTAGTAACAGGGCGTCCCTCTTCTCAGAGTTGGTATGTTTCTATTTAAACAGATAATTATGTAACCCATCACCTTCCTCTCTGGCCCATCTACCAGGACATTTGTGAAGCCATTTACAGTAACGTTATTGATGTATTGTCCCCTCCCCACCCCCCTTTTTTTTTTTACAAAATTTTCACTTCTATTTGGCAGCCTTCTTCAGAAAGTGTGTTTTAAATGGGATATAAACCAAAGTAAATAAATAAACTCTCTGGCAAGGCAAAAATTCTAAAAAATTATATAATTTTTCAAATGTTTGATATCATAAAAAAAAAGATTAAAGGAAAAATCACAGAATGTGGAACATGGAGATGAAGGAAAAAGAAAACCTTGTGGCTCAGTGCCCTCAAAAGCCTCTGGGTGGATGGCTCAGGTGGGGACGGCCTTCCACGACAGGTCACAGCAAGTGCCTGGCGCTAACAGGTGGCCTGGGGGACGTCTCAACACTCAGGCTTCCCCGTCTGGCCCACCACAGCTGTGTTTTCAAGCTTGCCTCAGGGATTAGCATGTTTCTTCTCAGCAATATCAATGGCCTTATAATTAATAAGCTAATTTCTATACCAGGCCTTGGGGCAATTCTGAAAGGAGAACGTACAGTTTTTTCATCAAATAAGCAATAAAGGAAATAAATCCTGCCGCCCCCATTCAATAGCATTTCCAGGACTAATGCTACAAATCCAGTAAAATCCCACCACTTGGGTTTTTTTGTTTCCTCCTGTCTACTTTTCAGTATTTTCTAAATTTTCTCTAAGCATACATTAGTTTACAATGGGAAAAAGTGAACTGTATTCTTGTAAATCTCTCCACCCAACAGATCTCACTGTCCAAGATTTTAAGGACAAAGTTAGTAGTCTCAGAAGATATCTCATTGCCCAAGGTAGGACTAGAGGAAATCTGGAAAAGTTTCAGACTCATGCACTACGGTGAGGTCTAAGAAGCAATTCCCAGATTTTCTCCAAGTCAAGCTAAGCCCAGAACGACAGCAACTGGCGCGTCCTCCGCCCCCTTCTCCGTCTTTCCAATGCTCAGGGCCAGCCTTGGTCCCAGCGGTGCCTTCCCTGGCCTCCTTTGGTTCTTCCTCCATCAGATTCCCCTGCCTGTCTGCTGAGCACCGTCTCCTAGACAGCAGTTTTCCAAAACAGCTATTGCTCCACATTTGGTAACGGAGCTCTATCTGCTTGGATTCTGCAAAGGGCCGCGTGTGTCTGTGCTTAGCGCATTGCTTAGACTGACTTGCGGAACTAGCTCTAGCTGGAAGCACTTTTCCCCTTTCTTTCCTGCCGATGCCTTCTTGCCCTTCCGTTTAGAGGTCACTGCCTGCCGGAAGCCTTCCCTGACCCTCGACGCTGGCTGCATCCTTCCTGTGCACTCCCTGCAGAGCCTGTGCTTCCCCAGTACACCAGTTGTTCTAATTGTCTGTGCACTAATCAGGCTTCCCCTTCACCCCCAGAGGATAGGATCCGTGACGGTGAAACCAGGCCCATCCTTGGTGTAACCCCAGCACCTGACACAGTTGCCAACTGTGGCAAAAATACATTTGTTGAAGAGGAAAAAGGAGAAAAGGAAGGGAGGATGCCGGGGGTGGGGAGTAGCCAACGAATTAATTGGTTAGTGGATTGATTACTTCTCCCCTAAAACTGGCCTTGGACCCCTAGGAGGCTCCAAAGGCCATCCCTTCATTTTGCTAATGACCTTCAGATGGGCATTTAGATGCGGCAGGTTTACAGAACCTGTCTGGAAAACTGGCCTGAGTATCACCTGATGACCAAAACCCGGGCTCCATGTTTGTCGTCTACAAATTTCTCAGGTGACGTAAAGCAGATAAAACAAAATGTTCACAGTCCGCCCAGGTGAAGGGTAGACAGGTGCTCATTACATTCCTCCCACGGCTGCTCTGTGGAATTAAAACTTTTCAAACTAAAAAAACTGAAAAAACAGGCAAAACTAAATTATAGTGTTAGAAGTCAGGAAAGTTGCTCTCTTTGGGAAGGACGTGGGGTCGTGATTAGGAGGGGGTACAACAGGGGCTTCGGATGTGCTGACCCGTCATACTTCTCAATGAGATGGTTTTCACACTTGCGTTCACTTTGGGATAAATCAATGATCTGTACTTTCTGTTGGGTACACTTTTGTGTATATGTTTTATTTCACAATAAAAAGACTTACAAGTTAACAAAAGCAAGCAAAACACACATTTCTGAAGGCTCTGTGGGATCATGTGACCATTCCAGAAATAGGATGGGACTCCTGAGCTACGCCCAGCTGATTGACCAGGCCGTGTGGGCCATTCCTGGGTCAGCATTCCAGAAGCCACTTGGGGGCAGCTGCCATCCCTTCCAACCCCGAAGAAACAGGTTCTCCAGCTGAGCTCCCAGCAGCCTCACAGGGAGGTCCAAATGCCATTGATACCAACCCCCCGTTTTTCAAAAGAGGCAATAGCTTTGGCCTCTCTACTCTGTGGCAATTATTCTGTCTCCAACAGACCATTTTTTATCATTAACTGGATGGCAGGACTTTGGTTTATAAGGCGATCCATCTAGAAAATAATGTAGAATCCACCATAATTCCCACATCCTAAGCATGTTGAGCTATTTTTCATTTCAAGGAAAGCTGGGAAATCATTTCCTGTAAACAGGCACATTGCTGTGCTCAAAACGGCTTGTGTTTTAACGTGGCATTACAGCTTTGAGGGCCTAGCACAGCCCCTTTGGGGGGGTGGGGGGATGATTTTCAAAATGAAAATTATCATGATGAATAATCTAATAATCTATTATCTGACATTTGATCTCAGGCTTTGACTCACCTCTTACTCTCCTGGGACCAAAACTAGATACTTCGTAAAGTCGGATATTTCCCATTCTTCTCATCCTCAACCTCTGAAAACATGGGTGTATTTCTTGCTGGTATATGAAAACCATTACTCTTTCTAGTAGAAACAATAACTTCCGATAAAGTACTCACGTGGCCCCCATGACTGCCTGCCTACCTGCATGAGTGACTACATAAAACTAAAGACATTTGAGAGGTTTCGCTTTATTTTGTTTTGCTGCCCCAGGCCACAGGAATAAAATCCAGAAGCTGCTCTGCTCTAAGTGTGGGCTGGAATCCATCAGTGCCTTCTCCGAGTTGGCAGTCACGTCTGAAGCCAGGTGTTCTCAGCTGGACCGCCTAATTACCCCGTCACCTGCGCCCACTTAGAAGTCCCAGTCTGGTTTGCCCTGTCCCCACAGCTCCTTCTGGACCCCATGACTCTATGTTGAAAAATCACAATAAGAGAAAACTAACTCATCTTAATACGAACCTTTGCAGAGCACAATTAAGACAGCAAATCTGTTATTCTGAAGCCAAATCGAGGAAAGGTGATCGGTGTCATTATTCCAACTATTTCTGCCCCTCCCTCCTCGAGTTAGGCCAGGGGTCCTCGGTTGGGGCGATTTTGCCTCCTAGGGAGCAGTAGAGACATTTTTTATTGTCAAACCTGTTGGGGGGAGTGCTACTGGCATCTGGAGGATGAGGGCTTGGGATGCTGCTAAACTTCCTACAATGCCACAACAAAGACTAGTCCAGCCCTAAATGTCACTAGTGCCGAGGGTGAGAATCCCTGAGTTAGATCACTAGCCACTGATAAGGTATTTTAAAAAGGTGTCCCTTCAAGGAGTCACAGTGACTTGTATGTTCTACCCATGCACGCTCATCAGGTTCTCTGGGATGAAATGCTGGGGCACACTTGGAAAGAAGCTATGACCACCAGGAGCCCACACAGCACCGTCGAGGGAGTCAGGGCCAACTACTGCATTCCCTGTTTCGCTAGGACCCCTGGTCTGTAGGTCGCAGTGCCTCTGGATTTCTGCAGGCAGCCAACAAAGGCCCGCAGATTATCCCTGTAAATTAGATGAAGCCGGGGGGCGGACGGTAATAGTCAAGGAGCTCCACCATTGGTTGAATAGCCAAGCTCACAAAATATAGAACAATAGCTCCAAGACAAGCTGGAGGGAGGCCTCCGGCAGCGTGGGACATCTCTACCAAGGGCTTGCCTGGAGTCACGGGAGGTGCTCCTATGAAGCCCTGGGAATAAAAGCAGTGAGAGGATGTTCTGGTGGGCTGAGGCACACTTCAAGGAGACCTCAGTGGGTTCGTGATAGCGTGAACCAGCTCTACAACAGCAGCAGGCAGCCTCAGACTTCTTCACAGCTTTCAAAGCGCTCTCACACCTGGCTCTTCCATTCGCTCACTGTCACCATCCACAACACAGGTGGGCCTCCTGGCTCCAAACCCAGTGTCCTTTCTCTATTCTACCTTGCCGAGGGGATGTGCAAGAGCCTGCACCCAGGTTCAAAAAATCTCCTGGTTGAAGTAAGAGAACAGGAAACCAGGTCCATTTGAAAAAGGGTCTTAGTTGAGAGCAAAGCCAAAAGGCTTTAATTGATTTGGCTGCATTCATACAAGGATAAAGTCAACAGGAAGGAAGGCGGCGATGCCATGACTCTGCTCCGATCAGAAGCCGGGCTTGGCCTGCCACATCTAAAAGCAGTGCTGAAACAAGAGCTCACTCGGGAGAAGATGGTCAAGATGGTGAAGAATATCAGAATCATGTCCTATGGCCAAGGCGTGAAACAACAGGGGACATGTGGCTTCCTAGAGACACCCCGGGGTGCCCGTGATGGCTGTCTCCAATATCAGAAACGCTGTCGTGTACAAGACGAAGCCAAGGTCTTCTCTGTGGTCCCAAAGGACAGAGGCAGACCAGTGCATATTCAGAGGGAATAAGTTAAACAGAAACATGAACTTCCTCATCTATATCGTTCAGAAACGGCAGGTCAACATGCAAAGTGGTGAGTCTCCAGCCTGGAGAGAAGAGAAGGGATCTGAGAGCAGGTTATTAACTACATCATCTGTTCATCCAGAAATATGAATGAGCGCCCCTAGGTGCCAGGCGTTATTCCTGGTGGGCGCTGGGGGATATAGCAGCGAACAAAAAGACAAAAGCCCTGTCCTCACACATCAGTGATTAGGAAGTGGTGGTGAAGTGCTCCAAAGACATGGGGTTTTCATGATAATTAAGAACTCTGAATTGAATTTTCACCCAAGACCACTACTCCAATATTCATGTCCTAAAAACTGAAAGAAATCAGATGTATAACAACAGGACAACTGACAATATTTCAGTGCACAACTAAAGGAAAGTATGGGGTTTCTCCTATCCACATGGTAGCCAGTTCTCTGAAAGAGTAATTAATGAAACAAATATTAGAGACTCTGAGATCAAGAGGGCTGTCACTTCTGACGTTCCTCTCTGCTTTTTAAGAAACATGTCCATGACTTCCCACAAAGGTTCTTTCAGAAACAAACCTGACCCTTTTGAAACATGGACTGAGAACTAAAAGGCTCATTGGCAGCCCACCACTCAAAAAGAGAAGCCAGAATGGGGACATTTAGCAGGCCATGGTGGAAAGAGAAGTAAACACATTAGTAAGGGGGCAAAAACACCCGAAGTCAGAGCCAAGAGAAGCCCAAGGAAAGGCCAGCAGGCGCCTGCCAACACCCTTCACTCCCTCGGCCTCACAGGATATGCACACTTGCTAGCTGGGCCTGCTCCAAGGGATGTTGGGAGACTTCCAGATGGTCCATCATTTGCTCTCCAGGTGTCTTCTCACGAGATGTGCTCTTCAAGTCATCACTGTCCCTCCTCTAGAACTTCCACCCAAAGCACAGCCATTTTACGCCTACTCCTCTGACCCAGTGACCTTCAGAACAAAGATAAAGGTAACTAACATGACAGTGAACGAACCCAGGATGCTGGTTCCCACTGCCAGTACAACGCTGGAGATGCCTCGAAACAAGAGGAAGGTGGACGGAGAGAAAGTGTGAAAAAGGCGTGGTGAAACAAAGGACGATTGGGTCCCCCACAGGGGTGCAGGCCTGGGAGGTGGAAGGGGAGCCAGGTACCAGGGTGAGCAGGGCTGCGAGGAGGCTTTCCAGTGGCTCAGGGCTCCACGCCATTGTGCCCTGGACGTTCATTTCCCATCCTGTCACTAGATCCAGGACAGCAAGCGAGCACAAGCGCCAGCCCAGCACCCAGTGGCAGCTGCTGCAGGGAGTGCCCGGCTCAGGTGGGGAGTCTGTTTCAGCAGGATGGGCAGCCGGTGGCCCCTGGGCATCCATCCTCCTAGTCCAACAACAACCAACCAAGGCTGGCAGCTCTTAGAGAAGAGTCTGCAAGGAGAGATTGGCCGGGGAAGAGTCAGGTTGCGGGGGACAGGGTCTGAAATCAGGGAATAATCAAGACCAGGCCTTAACACCAATGTTCTCCACCTTGAGGGGCACCCCGCCCCCTTCTCTAAAGACAACTCCATATATCCACATCAGGAAGCAGAATCAGTAGACTAGAAGAAGAACAAGGATTCAAAATAAGCAAATAAATATCCCCAAAGAGATGAGGGAGCGTGTTGGGAACACAAAGTAGGAACAAGCTGTTTTAAAGGAGGACTACCTAGAAACACTGGATACAAAAAAAACATAATAGGGGAAATAAATGAAAAACAGAATCATTATTGATCATTTAGCAAATACTTATTGAGCACCCAGTACATGTCAGGCTCTGGGCGAGGTAAGGGGAAGACAGCAGAGAACAGGGCGACAGCAGGGCTGCCTTCCTGGCCCTTACGTTCTGGTGGGAGAGACGGAGAATAAACAAGATGAAATAATAAAATGTGGTGTCTAGCCAACTCAATGGGAAAAAATATTTGGAAATCACATATCTGATAAGGGTTTAATATCCAGGATATATAAAGAGATGTTACAACTCAACAATAAAAAGAAAAACGACCCAATTAAAAAATGGGCAAAAGACTTGAATAGACATTTCTCCAAAGAAGAAATACAAATGGCAAAAAAACACATGAAGAAATGCTCAACAT
>JAQZBX010096043.1:0-11846 GCA_029593785.1 Cabassous unicinctus
TAATGTTTTCTTCCTAAATGGCTTTTCAACACCACCAAGCATCATTTCCCTGTCACTGACTGTTCTGCTTGTCTGTATAGAATATATCATCAAAAACTACATGAGCAACTCCTTGAATTTATTGCTTATAAATAACTCAATGAAAATCAGAAAGTATCACTGTATTTACATATAACTATTTTGAAGTCCATTATCTATACAAAGGAGTCAAGAATAAGTTCAGTATATATCACACATACAGGCCAGATATTAGAAGGGATGGGACATTATTCACCAAACAGTTTCTTCTGATTCTGCTTCAGTTGTTGTGGGACCATTCTTACACTTTCCTCAATGCAATACTCTTTATTCTCCTAATGCTCAGATTATTTCATTTCAGCTTCTTGAATTCATATTTCCCTCACTGTTAATACTATTTATGATGTGCACTTTCTAATTCCTCTGACCATTTGTAAAAGAAAACCATGTACTGGCAACTGTCTCTCAACATGTTCCCACAAAAAATGAGATGTTACATACTCTGAGCAACAGTTTGAAGGCAAGTAAAATAATTTTAATATTCAAATGAGTCAAATAAAGATCTGAATTTCATTATTAAAATTATTCCCAGAGGGATCTAATTCACATGATTAACTAAATACTGGGTAAAGTATAATCTGTACAACTACATTTTTATTGTTCTATGGCATTCACTTTTCCTTGCATGTTGTTTGGAATTAATTTCCCAAATTAGTAACTCACCTGGTGCATTTCCTTTATATTCACATTATTAGACCCAGCAGAGTAAGGATAGAATCTGTATTATAAACAGTATGCAAGCCTTTATTAGCCCAGTTGTCTGTGAATCATGCATCTTAGTCATTAGACATTCCCCTTGGTCCCAATGATTGAATGTTCTTGCTCTTTATGAAAATTTTTTATGAAAATGAATTTTGGGGTCTTTTGCTTTGAGGGCCTTTTCCTTTCTATAATCTCTTTAAACTGACTTAGGAGAAAAGAAAAGTCTTGGCCCTCATGTTAATCTCATCTCTCTTCTAAATGTGGCCTCCTTGTGTTCTCTGAGAGAATTAAAATATATTTTCTTTATTTCCATTTATAATTTAAGTAGATTTCCTGAAAAATTATAAACTTAGATGCTCTGTGCACTTAGACAACTCTCATCAGAAGAATTTGAAAAAAATATATACATATATGCCTGAATATAATTTTACCTCTCCTCTGTTCTTTATCATTTCTATACATCCCCTTTTCCTTTGTTTCTTCTTTCACAATGCATCCAAGGTTGGAACCTGACTTCCAATGTGCTGCATTAGCAGAGGAAGTAATAGCAAATACGTTTGAGCACTTGTGGTGTGGTCTGAACACCAAATAATCTCATTCAGTACACAGTCACCCAATGAAATGGCCACTAAGAACTTCCATAATGAAATGCTAAGGTCTTAGTTTTCAAAGCTGAAGAAAATAGTGTATTCACACAGCATTAGGTAAAACCACTGTTTTGACATTGATTGTAACTTGAAACAAGTGCATAGAAGTCAATGAAACCAGTATCTGGCTTAGCTTTCAAAACTGAAGAATATACAGCATTCATAGAACGTTAAGTAAATACAGTGTTTTGACAGTTGTTCTAAGTGAAAACAAGTGACTAACAATCAATTAAACCAGTATCTGTCATAGTTTTCAAGAATGAATAAGATATTGCATTCACTGTGTGTTAGGTAAAACCAGTATTTATATTGTAAGTAAAAACAAGTGCATAACACTCAAAGAAAAAAGTACCTGGCTTAGATTCCAAAATTGCAGAGCATACTGAATTCAGAGAGCATTAGGTAAAAACAGTGTTTTGACATTGACTGTAAGTTAAAATAAGTGCATAGAAGTCAATGAAACCAGTATCTGGCTTAGTTTTCAAAACTGAAGAACATACTCGCATTCACAGAACATTAGGTACCCCAGTGTTTGATATTCATTGTAAGTGAAAACAGTACACAGCAGTCAAAGAAATCAGTTTCTGGCTTAGTTTTCAAAACTGTAGAACATACTGCATTCATGGAGTATTAGGTCAAACCAATGTTTTGATATTGATTCTTTGTGGAAAAAAAGGGATTAGCAGTTTGTAAAACCAGTATTTGTCTTAATTTTCAAAACCAGAGAATATATTGTTTTCACAGAGCATTAGATAAAATGAGTTGCTCCTATTGATTGTAGGGGAACAAGTGCTTAGCAGTCAAAGAAACAAGTATCTGGCTTAATGTCAAAATTAATGAATATACTGCATTCACAGAGTGTTGGTTAAAAACTAATCAATGTTTTGACATTTATTGTGAATGAAAACAAGTACATAGCTGTCAATGAAACCAGTACCTTGCTTAGTTTTCAAAACTGAAGAACATACTGCATTCTCAGAGTGTTAGGTAAAACGAGTGTTTTTTACATTGATTTTAAGAGGAAACACATGCATATCAGTCAATGTATCCAGAATCTGGCTTAGTTTTCAAGATGGAAAATGTACTGCATTCACAGAGCACTGGGTAAAATTAGTGTTTTGACATTGTTTGCAAGTGAAAAGAAGTGAATAGCAGTCAATGAAACCAGTATCTGTCTTAGTGTTCAAAAGTGAAGAACATACTGCAGTCACAGAGTGTTAGGTAAAATCAGTGTTTTGTCATTGATTTTAAGTTAAAATAAGTGCATAGTAGTCAATGAGAACAGAAACTGGCTTAGTTTTTAAAACTGAAGTACATACTTCATTCACAGAATGTTAGGGAAAACCACTGTTTTGACATTGGTTGTAACTTAAAACAAGTGCATAACAGTCAATGAAATGAGTATCTGGCTCACTGTTCAAAACTGAAGAACATAATGCATTCATAGAATAGTAGGTAAAACCAGTGAATTGAATTTGATTGTAAGTGAAAAAAGCATAGCAGTCAATGAAACTACCATAAGGTTTAGTGTTCAACACTGGAGAACACACTGCATTCACAGAACATTAGGTAAAATTAGGTTTTTTGACATTGATTGTAAGTGAAAACAGTGCATAGCAGTCAATGAAACCAGTATCTGACTTATTTTTCAAAACTGAAGAACATACTATTTCACAGAGTTTTAGATAAAATCAGGGTATTGACATTGATTGTAAGAAAAAAAAGTTCAAAGCAGTCAATGAAACCAGAAACTGGTAAGTTTTCAAAACTAAAGAACACACTGCATTCAAAGAGATTAGTTAAAAATCAGTATTTTGATGTTGATTGTAAGAAAAAACAAGTGCCTAGCAGTCAATGAATCCAGTATCTGGATTCTTTGTTAAAACTAAAGAGCATACTGTTTTGTAAAGGTCTTAGGTAAAACCATGTTTTGACATTGGTTGGAAGTGAAAACAAGTGACTAGTATTCAATTAAACCAATATATGACTTAATTTTCAAAACTGAAGAACATACTGCATTCACAGAACATTAGGTAAAATCAGTGTTTTGACATTGATTTTAAGATAAAACAAGTGCATATCAATCAATGAATACAGTATCTTGCTTAATTTTTGGAATGGAAGGACATACTGCATTCACAGAGTGTTAGGTAAAAAGAGTGTTTTGACATTGACTGTAAGAGAAAACCAATGAATAGCAGTCACTCCAGTAATTGGTTTAGTTTTCAAACTGAAGAACATGCAGTATTCACAGAACATTAGGTAAAACCACTGTTTTGACATTGATTGTAAGTGAAAACAAGTGCAGAGCAGTCCATGCAACCAGTAACTACATTTCAAAATTGAAGCACATAAAGCATTCATAGATCATTACACAAAATCAGTGTTTTGACATTGGTTATAAGTGAATACAAGTGATTAACAGTCTATTAAACCAGTATGTTGCTTACTTTTCCAAACTGAAGAACATAGTGCATTCACAGAGTGTTAGGTAAAGCCAGTGTTTTGACATTATAAGTGAAACCAAGTGCACAGCACTGAAAGAAATAAGTATCTGATTTAGCTTCAAAAACTGATGAGCATATTGAATTCATAGAGCATTAGATAAAACCAGTGTTTTGACATTGGTTGTAAGTGAAAATAATTGCATAGCAGTCAATCAAACTAACATTTGGCTTCTTTTCAAAACTGAAAAATGTACAGCATTCACACAGCATTAGGCAAAAGTGGGTTTTGACATTGATTGTAAATGCAAAGAAGAGCATAAGAGTCAAAGAAATGGTTATCAAATGTAGTTTTTAAAACTGAAGATCATTCTTCAGTTTTACAGAGCATTAGGTGAAACCAGTGTTTTGACATTGTAAGTAAGTAAAAACAAGTGCATACCAGGCAATGAAAACAATATCTGGATTAGTATTCAAACCTGAAGAATATACTGCATTCACAAAGCATTATGTAAAACCAGTATTTTGACATCGTAAGTGTAAAGAAGTGTATGGCAGTCTTTGAAACCAGTATCTGCTTTAGTTTTCCAAACTGAGGAACGTAATGCTTTGACAGATCATTAGGTAAAAGCACTGTTTGGACACTGATTGTAAGTGTAACCAAGTGTATAGCAGTCAACATAACCAGTATCTGGTTTACTTTTCAAAATTGAAAACATACTGGATTCACACAGCATTAGGTAAAACCAGTGCTTTCAAATTGCTTGTATGTGAATACAAGTGCATAGCAGTCAATGAAAAAAGTATCTGATTTAGTTTGCAAATCTGAAAAACATACTGTGTTCTCAGAGCGTTAGGTAAAACCAGGGTTTTGACACTGATTTTAAGATAAAACAAGTTCATAGCAGTCAATGAAAGCTGTACCTGGGATATGTTTCAAATATGAAAAACATACTGCATTCACGGAGCATTTGGTAAAATCAGTGTTTTGACATTAATTTTAAGTGAAAACAAGTGCTTAGATATCAAACCAACCAGTATCTGGCTTACTTTTCAAAACTGAAGAACATACTGTATTCAGAGATGACAGGTAAAACATTGATTTTAAGTGAAAACAAGTGCATAGCTCTCAATGAACCAAGTATCTGGCTTAGTTTCAAAAATTGAGAACTTGCAAATTCACAGAACATTCAGTAAAATCAGTGTTTTGACATTGGTTATACGTGAATACAAGTGATTAGCAATCAATTAAAACAGCATCTGCCTTAGTTTTCCAAATTGAAGAACATACTGCATTCACAGAGCATTAGATAAAACCAGTGTTTTGACAGTGTAAGTGAAAACAAGTGCATAGCATTGAATGAAAGAGTCCCTGGTTAGTTATCAAAATTGAAAAGCATATTGAATTCCCAGAGCATTGGGTAAAACCAGTGTTTTGACATTGATTGTAAGTGGAAATAAGTGCATAGCAGTCAATCAAACTAGTATCTGGCTAATTCTTCAAAACTGAAAATGTATTGCATTCACAGAGCATTTGGAAAAAGTAGTATTTTGACATTGATTGTAAATGAAAGCAGGAGCATAACAGTCAAAGAAACCAGTATCTGGCATAGGTTTCAAATATGAAGAACATACTGCATTCAGAGAGTGTTAGGTAAAACCAAAGTTTTGTCATTGATTTTAAGATAAAACAAGTGCACAGCAGTCAATGAAACCAGTACCCAGCTTAGATTTAAAATTGAAGAACATTCTGCAATCTCAGAGTGTTAGGTAAAACCAGTGTTTTGACAATGGTTATAAGTGAATACACATGATTAGCCATCAATTATACCAGTATTCAGTTTAGTTTCCCAAACTGAAGGACATACTGCATTCACAAAGTGTTAGGTAAAATTAGTGTTTTGACATTCAAAGTGAAGAAAAAACTGTATAGCATTCAAAGAAATAATTACCTTGATTGCCTTTCAGACTGAAGAACATTCTGTATTCACAGAGCATTAGGTAAAACCAGTGTTTGGACATTTATGGCAGATGAAAAAATAGCATAACATTTAAAGAAACCAGTACATGACTTAATTTTTAAAACTTAAGATAATTCTGTATTCACAAAACATTAGGTAAAACCAGGATTTTGACATTGTAAGTAAAAACAAGTCCACAGCAGTCAATGAAACCACTATCTGGATTAGTTTTCAAAACTAAAGAACATACTGCTTTCACAGAGGGTTAGGTAACAACAGTGTTTTGTCATTAATTGTAAGTGAAAACAAGTGCTTAGAATCAATGAAACCAGTATCTGCTTTAGTTTTCCAAAGTGAAGAACATACTGCATTCACAGATCATTTGAAAAAACCAGTGTATGACATTGATTGTAAGTGAAAAAAAAGTGCATAGCAGTCAATGTAACCAGTATCTGGCATATGTTTCAAATATGAAGAACATACTGCATTCAAATAAAGTTAGGTAAAGTCAGTGTTTTGTAATTAATTGTAAGTGAAAACAAATGCTTAGATTTCAAAACAGCCGGTATATGGCTTATTTTTCAAAATTGAAGAACATACAGTGTTCATGGATGTTACAGAAACCAGTGATTTGACATTGTTTATAAGTAAAAAGAAGTGTATAGCAGTCAAAGAAACCTTTCTCTGGATTACATTTCAAAATAAAAGAACATACTGCGTTTACAGAGTGCTGGGTTAGATCTGTGTTTTGACATTAATTTTAATTGAAAACAAGTGCTTACAATAAATGATACCAGTATCTGGCTTGATTTTCAAAACTGAAGCACATACTGCCTTTACAGAGCAGTAGGTAAAACCAGTATTTTGATATCGTAACTGTGAAAAAGTTATATAATTCATTGAAACAAGTTTCTACTTTTGTTTTCCAAAGTGAAGAACATACTGCATTCACAGAGCATTTGGAAAAACCAGTGTAGTGATATTCATTGTAAGTGGGGAAAAAAAAATGCATAGCAGTCAATATAATCAGTACCGGCCATATGTTTCAAATATGAAGAACATACTGCACTAAGAGAGCGTTTGGTAAAATCAGTTTTTTGACATTAATTGTAAGTGAAAACAAGTGCATAGCAGTCAATGAAACCAGTATCAGGCATAGGTTTCAAATACGAAGAACATACTGCATTCAGAGAGTGTAAGTTATATCCAGTGTTTTGACATTGATTGTAAGTGAAACAAGTGCATAGCAATCAATTAAGCCAGTATCTGGCTTACTTTCTAATCTGAAGAACATACTGCATTCACAGAATGTTAGGTAAAAATGGAATTGATATTGATTGTAAAAGAAAACAAGTGCATAGCAGTCAATGAAACCAGTCTCAGATTTAGGTTTCAAAAATTAAGAACACACTGTGTTCACAGAGGGTTAGGTAAAATCAGTGTTTTGAGATTAATTGTAAGTGAAAACAAGTGCTTAGAATCAATTAAACCAGTATCTGGCTTAGTTTTCAAAAGTGAAGAACACACAGCAATCACAGAGTGGTAAGTTAAACAGGGATTTTGACATTGAGTGTAACAGAAAACAAGTGCATAGCAGTCAATGGATCTGGTATCCTGCTTACTTTTCAAAATGGAAGAACATACTGCATTCACAGAACGTTAGGTAAAATGAGTGTTTTGACATTGTAAGTGAAAACCAGTGCAATGCTGTCAAAAAATCCAGTATATGGCTTAATTTCCAAAATTGAAGAATATGGAATATTTACAAACATTAGATAAAACCTTTGTTTTGACATTGATTTAGGTGAAAACAAGTGCAGAACAGTCAAGCAACCAGTAATTGATTACTTTTCAAAATTGAAGTACATAGTGCATTCAAAGACCATTAGGCAAAATCAGTGTTTTGACATTGGTTATAAGTGAATACAAGTGATTAGCAGTCAATTAAAACAGTATCTGGCTTTGTTTTCCAAACTGAAGAACATACTGCATTCACAAAGCATTAGGTAAAACCAGTGTTTTGACATTTTAAGGGAAAACAAGGGCACAGCATTGAAAGAAAAAAGAATAAGGCTTAGATTTCAAATTGATGAGCATAGTGAACTCACTGTGTAAAACCATTGTTTTGATATTGATTATAAATGAAAATAACTGCAAAGCAGTCAATGAAAGAAGTCTTGGCTTATTTTTCAGAACTGAAGTATATACTGCATTCACATACCTTAGGGTAAACTATGGTCTCACAGTCATTGAAACTAAGAGGGAGAGCATTAAGTAAATCCTGTGTTTTGATATTGAAAGTGAACACAAGTGCATTGAAGTCAATGTATCCATAATCTCACTTTGTGTTCAAAACTGAAGTAAACACTGCATTCACAGAGCATTAGGTAAAACCGTTGTTTTGATATTGTAGGTGAATACAAGTGCACAGGTTTCAAAAAAAAAAGAAAAAAGTATCTGGCTTAATTTCCAAAACAGAAGTGTATACAGTATTCAGAGATCATTAGGCAAAACCCATGTTTTGATATTGACTGTAAGTGAAAATAGCTGCATAGCAGGCAAACAGATATCTCTCTTATTTTCAAAAGTAAAGATAACACTGCTTTCACAGAGTCTTAGGTAAAAGTAAGATGTTGACATTGATTATAAGTGAAAGCAAGAGCATAGCAGTCAAAGAAACCAGTATCTGGCATAGTTTTCAAAACTGAAGAACATTCTGCATTCACAGAGCTTTAGGTATAACAAGTGTTTTGAAACTGAATTTAGGTGATAACAAAAGTATTCCAATCAATGAAACCAGTATGTGGCTCAGTTTTCAAAACTAAAAAACATTCTGCATTGACAGTGTTTGAGGTAAAACCAGTGTTTTGACATTCATTGTAAATGAAATGAAGTGCATTGCCATCAACGAAACCAGTATCTGCATTAGTTTTCATAAATAAAGTACATACTGCAATCACATAGTGTTTGGTAAAAGCAGTGCTCTGATATTGATTGTAAGTGAAAAAAAACTGCATAGCAGACAAGGAAAACAGTATATAGCACATGTTTCAATATGAAGAACATCCTTAATTCAAAAAGCATTAGATAAAATAAATTTTTTGAAATTGTTAGTGAAAACAATTGCTTCAAAATCAAAGCAACCAATATCTGGCTTATTTTTAAAATTTGGAGATATGATGTATTCAAAGAGCTTTAGTTATAGGTAGTGTTTGACATTCACTGTAAGTGAAAACATGTGAAAAGCATTGAATGTAACCAGTATCTGGCTTAGTGTTCAAAACTGAAGAACACACTGCATTAACAGAGCATTATATAATACCAGGGAATTGACATTGATTGAAGAGAAAACAAGTGCATAGTAGTCAAGGAAACCAGTATCTGGCTTTGTTTTCATACTGAGGAACATAAAGTATTCACAGCAAGTTATGTAAACCCTGTGTTTTGACATTGGTTGTAATTGAAAACAAGTGATTAGAATTCAATTAACCCAATATCTGTCCTAGTTTTCAAAACTGAAGAACTTTCTGCATTCAACGAGTGGTTCGGTAAACTCAGTTTTTTGGCATATTAAGTGAAAAGAAGTGATAGCACTCAGAGAGTAAATTATCTGGCTTAGTTTTTGAAGCTGAAGTACACACTGCTTTCACAGGACATTAGTTAAAATCAGTGTTTTGACATATATTGTCAGTGAAAACAAGTGCATAGCAGTCAATGAAACCAGTATCTGGCTTAGGTTTCAATATTGAAGAATATACTGCAATCAGAGATTGTTAGTTAAAATCATTGTTTTAACATTAATTGTGAAAAAAAATAATTGAATTACAGTAAAGGAAACCAGTATCTGACTTAGTGTTCATATCTGAAGAACACACTGCATCCACAAAGCATGAAGTAAAGCCAGTGATTGACATTGATTGTAAGTGAAATCAAGTGCGTAGCAGTCAAAGACACCACTATCTGGCTTTGTTTTCAAATGTTAAATATATACAGCATTCACAGAGTGTTAGGTAGAACCAGAGATTTGAAACTGATTGTAAGAGAAAACTAGTGCATACCTCTCAGTGAAACAAGTATCTGGCTTAGTTTTCAAAGTGAAGAACGAACTGCATTCACCGGGTGTTAGGTAACATCTGTCTTTTGATGTTGGCTGTAAGAGAAACAAGTGCATAGCTGTCATTGAATACAGTATATGGATTAGTTTTCAAAACAGAGGAACATACTGCATTCACAGAGCATTAGGTAAAACCAATTTTGGACATTGATGTTAGATGAAAGCAAAAGCATGCCAGTCAAAGACCAGTATCTAATTTATTTTTAAAAACTGTAGATCATTCTGTATTCAGAGAGCATTAGGTATAACAGCATTTTGATATTCTTTGCAAGTAAAAACAATTGCATAGCATTCAGTGAATCCAGTATCTGGCTTAGGTTGCAAAAATCAAGAATATACTGTTTTCACAGAGGGTTAGGTAAAATCAGAGCTTTTTCAGATTAATTGGAAGTGAAAACAAGTGCTTAAAATAAATGAAACCAGTTTCTGTCCTAGTTGTCAAAACTGAAGAACATACTGCATTCACCAAATGTTAAGTTAAACAGGGTTTTGACATTGAGTGTAAAAGAAAACAAGTGCATAGCAGTCAATGAATCCAAAATCCTGCTTAGTGTTTAAAATGGAATAACATACTGCATTCACAGAATGTTAGGTAAAATGAGTGTTTTGAGATTGACTGTAAGTGAAAACCAGTGCAGTGTAGTCAAAGAATCCAGTATATGACCTAGTTTCCAAAATAGAAGAACGTGGAACACTTACAAACATTACGTAAAACCATTGTTTTAACATTGATTTAAGTGAAAACAACTGTAGAACAGTCACACAACCAGAAACTGTTTACGTTTCAAAATTGAACAACATACTGCATTCACAGAGCATTAGGCAAAATCAGTGTTTTGACATTGGTTATAAGTTAATACAAGGGATTAGAAGTCAATTAAAACAGTATCTGGCTTTGTTTCCAAACTGAAGAACATACTGAATTCATAGAGCATTAGGTAAAACAAGTGTTTTGACATTGTAAGTGAAATCAAGTGCATAGCATTGAAAGAAGAAAGTATGTGACTTAGTTTGCAAACAGATGAGCATAGTGAATTCACAGTGTAAAATCACTCTTTTGGTATTGATTGTAAGTGAAAATAACTGGAAAGCAGTCAATGAAACAAGTCTTGGCTTATGTTTCAGAACTGAAATATATATACTGCATTCACAGACCTTAAGGAAAAAGTACGGTTCTGATATTCATTGGAAGTGAAAGCAAGAGCATTAAGTAAATCCTGTGTTTTGATATTGAAAGTGAAAACAATTGCATTGAAGGCATTGAAACCATAATCTCACTTTGTGTTCAAAACTGAAGTACACACTGCATTCACAGAGTGTTAGGCAAAACCAGTGTTTTGACATTTTAAGTGAATACAAGTGCATAGCTTTCAAAGAAAAAACTCTGGCTTAATTTCCAAAGGAGAAGTGAATACTGAATTCACAGATTAGTCAGGTGTTCTGACATTTATTGTAAATGAAAATAACTGCATAGCAAGCAAAAAACAGGTATCTGGCTTAGTTTTCAAAAGTGAAGAGCATACTTCATTCAGAGAGCCCTAGGTAAAAGTAGGGTGTTGACATTGATTGTAAATGAAAGCAAGAGCATAGCAGTTAAAGAAAGCAGTATCTTTCATAGTTTCCAGAACTGAAGAACATTCTGCATTCACAGAGCTTTAGGTAAAACTGGTGTTTTGAAACTGATTTTAAGTGAAAACAAAAGCATACCAATCAATGAAAGCAGTATCCGGCTTAGCTTTCAAAACTAAAACGCATTCTGCATTCACAGAGCATAAGGTAAAGCCAGAGTTTTGACATTCATTGTAAGTGAAATGAAGTGCCTAGCTGACAATGAAACCAGTATATGTATTAGTTTTCATAATTAAAGAATATACTGAAATCACAGAGTGTTTGGTAAAAG
>JAQZBX010096044.1:0-11916 GCA_029593785.1 Cabassous unicinctus
GTCCTTAGTTGCAGAGAAATTATCTTGAGGGTGGCCAATGACCTTGTGCCATTCTAGCCCATCCATGACCACCTTATTCTTTTCATGGGAGTCTTGTTCTTTAGAAGCCAAGGCTTCCAATTAAAAGGTGGTGAGCAGGATGCATTTATCAATTGCAATGAATGTGCCACACTAATGAAGGATGTTTATGTGGGAGGGTGTGGGAGGTGTGGGGAGTGGGGCATATGGGAATCCCTATTTTTCGTGTAACATTTATGTAATCTAAGTATCTTTTAAAAAAATTATTAAAAAAATAAAATAGAAGGTGGTGAGCACTCAAATAGGTTACTTAATGATACCATTCCAATTTGATTCTTGGAAGCTTCCCCTGATTGCTTAATAGAAAAAAAATGAACATCCATTCAGGTAAGACATTTGTAAGTAAGTGAACCAATGATGGATTATAAAGATTGTTTTTGGCAATAGAAAATTCTAAAGAACCAAATTTTGACAGATCTATATTTTTATTTTTAAAAGGATGAAATAAGAAATCAGAATAGTTTTTTTATTTTTTTTTTAAGATTTTATTTATTTTTCCCACCCCCCACCCCCCGTTGTTTGCAGTCGCTGTCTGCTCTCTGTGTCCATTTCCTGTGTGCTGTGTCTGCTCATCTTCTCTTTAGGAGGCACCGGGAACGGAACCTGGGACCTGGTTTGTTGTGTCTCTTTTGTTGCATCGTCTTGTGCGCCCACCCGCAGCGCCAGCTTGCCTTCTCCAGGAGGCACCGTAACAGAACCGTGGTCCTCCCATGGGGCAGGCAGAAGCCCAATCGCTTGAGCCACATCTGTTTCCCCAGAATAGGTTTTAATATCTGTCTGGATGGGTGAAGAGGAGTCTAACTTGAGACAGAAAAATCAGTTCACCCTGGGGCACTGAATCCTAGTAACAGGATAGGTGTGGGCTTTTTGGTAGCAGTTTCAGATAAGTAGTTTAGAAATAATTTTATCACCTTCCCTCCTAGTCCTCATGAAACTATGATAATAACGAAACTAATTCCAACTAAGTGTTAAAGTAATGCCTAGCACATAATAGGAATTCAACAAACACACAAAATAAACTTTTACAAATACAAGAAACCTCTAAATTACTCTAAGGGAAAGCAAAGGTGGGGAAGCTAGAAAGATAAGTGAAAGAGATCTAAGGTTAATCATTATTCTTATAAAGCTAGAAAAAAATCTAATTAAAATTATCTATATAGAAATACAGCTCATTAAATAAAGTCCAAGAAGTCTGAATATGTCTAAGATGGATAAAAGAGAGAGTGACTTCCTAGAATCATCTAGGATTATAGAATCAGCTGCTCTAGATCTATGTCTTCATCTACAAATTAAATAAAGAGCAGTTAATCCATATATCTGAGATGCTATCTGTTTGGAAAATATAAAATACTATAAGCATGTAAATGTTGAGTATGTATTATTATCAAATCACAGAAAGATGTATTGAATATCTAGTGGTTCATATGTATTCACAGCCTAGCTTGACTTTGGCCTGGAAACACCATATTATATTCTGGTTTAGTCTAGACAGAAGTATGGTAAGAATAGAACTTATGGTACTAGAATAAAATGAAAAGGCTTTGATGCTTTAGAATAATAAAACATTTTTCTCTTTGCATTTTAGGTTTAATCTTAATTTTTCCTAGACAGATACATGGAGTAATAATTAAATAACAGGTAATTCTGCAGAAAGCATTAAGTTCTCATGCAGAGCATGGATTTGTAGTGATAACAGGTGCCCACCTAACATATAATTGAATATAAAATTTCACTTAATATTTGAGACATTGTGTGAGTAAAAAATGACTTGTTGCATCAACCCCACTGCTTTAGTTACTTACACCTTATATATTACCTAAATAAAAGAGGCCATTTAAAATTATTTTTAAATTTGCTAAAATAGTTTTTAAAAATTTCACCCTTGAAATGTGTTTGTCCTAAACCCATATACAAGTTAGTCCCATGTCTGGGAATCCAAGAAACCCAGAGGAAAAAACACAGTCACACACACCATTCACCAATGACAAAAGAGTCGGCAAACTTGGAAAACAGAGAGAGATTGTAATAATGAAAAAAGGACAGAACTTTGTAACCACTTGTTTTCTTTTAAAAACACATAACCACATTAACTTTTTGCTTTATACAACCATCTAGAAACTATAAAACAGTACCACATTGTGCATTTAACCTACTTATCAAGAAGGGAACTCCACATTTTTATAAGAATTCTACCCATATAAGAAGGAAAAAGGAGAGAGCTAATAGCATAGTCACAGATACAACATGAGTCCAAGCAAGAATTAATTCTTTGATGTCGCCTTTTCCAATTTTCAGAGTGGAGAGAGTAAGAAAGAAAAGGAGGAAAAAAAAGAAAAAAAAAAAAAAAGAGAAAGAAGCACCCACAGAGGACTAATCACATTCCATCGTTACTTTTGACAATTAGAGCTCAGAGTTTCATAGAACAGTATCATTTGACCAACACAGTGTGGTAGGGGATGAAGGAAACATGAGTTGAGGGGGAGGGTTTGAAAAGACAAATACATTTGTCACCCTATTCCTCTCCTAAATACTCTTCATTGATACAAGGTTCTGTGCTAATTTGTAAAATAGCAAGAGTGACTCGCAATTTTATTTTACAGTTCAAAAGAATAACAATGTCATGATCAATTACTCTTTAGGGATTTCCCACAATCTTTTTTCCTATTTCTACCATGCTGGTATTGCTACAGGAAAATCAGGGAAGTGTAGGTAGGGATTTCAGAGATAATGATCAAGGGATATTGAGATGAAATCCTTGCCCTTAGAAATCTACAGCTTCCTGGTAGCTTCCCTTTCCCCTTTACCACCTTCCCATTTGTGCTGGTATAGGGGAAAGGGCATAGAGAGTACTAAGGTAGTATGATTGAAGTTTAGTCAATTAACTGGTTGATGATGACATGGAGTAATAAGACATACTGAATCCAAGGCCAACAATAGGTTATTTGATTGTCCTTAGGTTGATGGCACCATAAAAAACTGAAGAAGTCTTCGATTTAATAATAAAATAAACCAAAGATTTGCTACAAGGAAACATACTTCAGTTGAAAATTAGTATGATACTTTTTACTCCAGATGAAACCCTCATCTAGTCCCTCTTACTTCCTCTTCCACCATAAGTAAGCAAATACATTCTGGAAGGTTGTTTTTATTAGATTATTAGTTCTGTCAATTCATGCAAGAAAGGCATTATAGGCCATACAAAGCAGTCTCCTCCCCATTCCCAGACAAACTCCTCATATTGCTTAAATTAAGCTCTTCCAAATCTAATGAGATGCTTTTACTTTTTCCTATTTGGTGATTAGAGGGTGGTTTAATGCTGGTTAAAATATTGGTTTGTAACACTGACCAGCACAAATTTTTTATGCTCTAATATAATCAATCAACTCTACCCACATTACCACCGTGCTCTGACATTGTATGTACTTAAAATACAATGCAGAAAGTCAGGAGCCTTTATGATTTACCATTAAGATTGATTATCTGAAATGCAGAAATATGTGGTTAAGGAACTTAGAAAATCTTACTTTAATCCTCTTTGTCTCAGCTAATGATCACAAGCAAGAAATAAAACTTAGACCCATAAGGAAAAGCAAGAAATAAAACTTAGACCCATAAGAAAAGGACATAAAATGAAAAATTTGATTTATTTTTCTTTACTTAATTTTTTCAAAAGTTCTACCAGAACTTCTATTGTCTTTACCCCATGAATAAAGATCTTATCTGTAATGACACATTTCTTGTTTGATTTTGAGAAAAGTTTGGTGATTTTATAGTTGAGTTAGCCATGGATTCAACATGATTACTTAATTTTTAGTTTGAGAAGCTATTTCAATTTTAAAAATTCAAGTATGTTACATAGTAAGAAGTACTTGTTTTTTTTGCAAGAGTAAGGAAAATTTCTTGCAAACTATTAAAAAACAATTATAATATGAAGTCTGTCTACCAAATAAAGTACAATCACTTCAGAGAATCTTAAGTTTTTGAAAAAATAATGCCATGGATAGGGTTTTCTAAATTCTTTTCCTTAGAATAAGCAATTTTTCTAGTCATTGCTTAAAAAATTGCATTTGCGTTTCAGGAACTATTTCCCAAATAATGCAAAGATAGAAAAATTATAGGAAAATAAAGGCGGGCCTCTAATAGCAACACAATAACCACTGAAAGGAGAGACAGAGAGGCTTAATTTCTCTCCAATTAAATGCCTGTTAATATAAAAATAAAAACAAAAACAAAGCAAAAAAAATTCCTGTTAATCTGATGCTTGTAACACTCAGTAATAATAATAACTTTTTTCTAATTCTTATCCTGCCTTAGTTCACCTGTTAAGAAATGGGTGAGGGAGTAGATATGGCTCAAGTGGTTGAGCACTAGCTTCCCACTTATGAGGGCCTGGGTTCAATCCCTGGCCCCGGAATAAAAAAAAAAAAAAAAAAAAAAAAAAAAAGAATGGGTAAACTGCTTTTTTGAGTTAACAGTACATTGGTCAAACCACGGTGGAGGGTACCATATACTAACAAGTTACCTCTGGTAAAAGCTCAGTTAAGAATCTCAGAACTCTTTAGAATATTGCCAATTTTCCTTCACATAGAGGTGACCAGTGTTCTCTTCTCACACCATTGCTTCTAAATCATAAGTTAAGGAGTGTCCCTAAGAAGTCAAATGGTAGACATTGGAAAAGAAAGTTGCAATGGGTTTTTTACTTCTTCCTAGTCTTACAAATGACCGTTATATCCTAATTAACAAATATTTAATCTTTGATCATTTTATTGTCTCTCTACATAGTATGGAATCATCAATTATTCCATTGTAATGGCAAAGGCGGCCTCAAATATAGGTGCTAATTTGGCATAGAAAATAAACCACTTTTCCTGGTGTTCTATTTCCCTAGACATGTCAATGTTTTCCATACGATCCATGAAAAAATGAAAAATGAATTTTTCTTTATTTATACTACTTTTCATTCCTTTGGGGAGTATATTAACTGTTATCATAAGTTGTGTGTTTCTCAAATAAAAATAAAACTAGAATTTCTAAACCTAAATCAGATGACGTTTACCTTGGTTGGACTGCTGCTCCTTTAAAATGACTCTAATACTCATTTTGTGAGAGTTCTATTGAGAGCTTCAATGTACAGGGGTCTCCAATAAAATTTTAGGTAGGACATAGAATTTATAGAACTGCTAGGGTATATAAAACTTAGAAGAGAAAAACACACTTGCCTGTTTTGTACAGTCTGCCTGCCTCCCAAACTCTCCTTGTGAGGAGAATCCTTTTTTCTTTTTTACAGTTTTTATATAAAGCTGTATGTTTAAATACATATTTGAGCATCTTTCATGGTAAGGTGAAGGTTACCTAAGCCAACCTTCTTGAATAGACTAAGCCAATAGGATAAACACATCAGAAAAGGAATACATTCTAACATTGTATTATCAATAAAAAAAATAATACTGATTAGGGCCTAGACTTCTAACAGTTGAAGAAAGATCAAATGGGCCAAAGGCTATACTGAAGTAAAAACACTGGGGAGTTCAAATACCAGAAGTCACTGTAATATTTTGTGTGTGTGTCATCATTTAGATTTCCCAATGGAGAATGAAGTCTGCAATTCAAATGGCTCTGGATATATAATAGTACCACCAATTTTATCTGTATAAGAAATGACTATTCCACTCACTTATCTATATACTCACTGATAATTACTTCTATTTCTTGACAGACCAATGATAATTCCCCCTAGTTTTAAAGTACAAAACAGAAGAGTTAAAAAAATCTCAAGTATAAATAATGCAACTTTAATCTACCAAGGGTCACTACATTGTTACCACTGATTATTATAAATGATTCAGTTTATTTAAACTAAAAAAAAAACAAAAAACAAAAAAAGCCACAGTAATTAAAAATTTCCTTTTCAGTTTTTAGGCCAAGGGACACACTTGGCAAAGCACAAAAAAGCAATAAAAGTCACAAAGTTGGATGATTTTTCAGGAAAAAAAGACCCTCGATTGAGAAAGTGAACAAATTTTGGAAGACAGAATAAAAACTGAAGAAACTCTTTTAAAATAAACTGTCAGTTAATTGATAGAACTCTGATATTAATGAGAAGGGCTAATGACAAAAGGCATATTAAAGGACAGTAACCATATGTTTTTAAGACCAAGAAAGTAATATAGCTGTCCCTTCTAATTTTTTGTTACTTTGGCAAAAATTAAGCTGAAAATGACAAGTAATTTACTTTCATGAATCCACTGATGTTGACTCTGAATAGCATGAACAATCAGGAACAGAAAAGTGAACGATGTTAAGCATTTAGTTTGACAACCTCTATAAATCTAACAGAAAGGGACACTTCGAAATCTTTATCTCGATCTGAAGATCCTGGTATTTATATTAATTTTGTTAGATAATGAAATGCTAAATTTAATATTGACCATATTCAAGAAAGTAAAATCCCTTATGGTTTTAGGACTTATTTGGATGACTCAGGAACAAAGGGAAAAAATGAGACAAATAAGTTAAAATGTGCATTGTGTACAGACCATGATAGTCTGAAATTTCTAAGAAATATACTTTTTATGTATTGCCAAGTTTAGCCCCAAAAAGTTGAAAAGCAGGTTTTCTATCATGAGAGAGCAAGAAATACAATGTTCATCCCTTAAAATTGATGGGAGAAATGGCTGCCAAGGTCTGTTTTAATCAATGTAATGTGATGGAGGAAACCTAATTTGTTCTATGTGCTCAGAAATATGGTTTGCCTACGACAGACTTTTAATTTGATCAAACTCTCACTAAAGTGAGTGAGCCCAGAAGAAAAACTATTTAATGAGAGTATAGAGTCTCTGAAATAGCTGTCTTCTAATTCAGAGTTACTAAAGGTTACACTGAAATTACCCTACATGCTGAGGCATAATAAGGCAAAACTCTGTTGTTATGGCTAGAATATAGGCAAATGTATTCCATACCTTTGTTCCTTAAATTAAAAAAATATATATATGAAAATCTTTTATATGTATTTCAACCGGTTGTGTGGAAGAGTGTGGATGCCCTGTTATGAGACACATGCTTACGATTTGAAAGCAGCAGTAACTAAAAAAATCAGATAGAAACTTTGGCTTAAAATTAAAAAGAAATGAAAAGAAAAAGTCAAACTGGTGTGAGTTGTCTCATGAAAGAGGTATTGTAGGATTAAACCCTCATAAATGCTGTCCAACGTTAGTTTCCCCTGTCTTCTTTCACTGTTATTACCTTCATTGCACAGGAGTTATAGCATTCTTTTATGGTTAAGTTTCATAAATAATGAGAAAACTATATGCAACAAATACATCGTATTTCCCACCCACCCAGCAACCCTCCCTAAAATAAGAAAAGTTACATCAAATTAAAAAGTAGCTTCGTGAATGAAGGTACTGCTCTAAGTTGCACTTTCCCTGCAAGTGCAGCCAGTGCCTCTGCGCTGAGTATGAAGGAAAGGAAAAAGTCTCCACATAAACTGACAAAAAAATTTAAAAACCAATGTCCGGTTTCAACCAGTCAAAACCGGGTCAAGCAGAAGCCGAGATGTCTCGGTGCTGTCCCATCAGAGGGTCCTTGCTGTGCCTGTTCATCCTGATAGGTATCTGTGTCCTGGTGATTGTAAACAATCCATAAGATACTATGTTTTTGTTCCTTAAAATGTCCTCTGATTGGCAAAATGAAGTAAATATTTGTTTTAAAAATAGAAAATTAAAATTAAACTAGAAGAAAAGAAAAGAAACACAGTGAGCTTGTTTGGAGTCCATAGGATCCGATCTGGAAGAGCTGGGAAAATGTGTTATGTGTCTTCTCCTGTTTTCAGCTGGAAAGGTACTAGAGGTTGCGTTGGTCGAGGAAAGAATTGTAGAGTAGGAAAACCAAGGATGTTAATCAAGACTTCAGAGAATTCAAGTGTTAGCTTCATCATCTGTGTCTTCTATCAATACCTTAGTGTCACGAGCCTTGGATCTAGTTGTAATAAGGGAGGAAAAAAAGCATTTAGTCCAGTAATGAAATATAAACACATCCATAATATTAGTGATATTTCTAATTTTAGCTCCACTGAACATAAATCCCCAATAAGCATTGGTTGGGGTATTTTTTAAAAACTTTTTATTTTGAAATAATTTCAAACTTATAGAACAGTAGCAAAAGTAATACAAAGCCAATAGAGAGAACTCCAATATACTCCCTACCCAGATACCCAGATTTACCAACTTTTAACATTTTGCCACATTTGTTCTTTTTATCTATCTAGCTAGCTAGCTAGCTATCTGTCTATTTATCTTTCTTTCTTTCTTTCTTCTAAACATCTGAGAGTAGGTTTCCTACATCATACTCCTTGGTCATTTAATACTCCCATGCATATTTCCTAAGAATGAGGATAGTCACTTAAATAGTTATTAAGGTCAAGAAATTTAACATTGCTATAAAGCTTACAGTATATATTCTAATTTTTTCAATTGTCCCAATAATGTCCTTTTGATATTTTCTCCTCCATTATTAGAACCAGTCCAGGATCATGACTTGCATTTAATTGTCATTGTCACTTTAGTGTCTCTTTTATTTTTTTTTAATTGTAGAAACATATATACAACATAAAATTTTCCACCTCAACTACTCTAAGCATACAATGCAATGGAGTTAATTACATTCACAGTATTGTGCTACCCTCACTACCATCCATTACCAAAACCTTTCCATCACCTCAGAGACCCTGTAGCCATTATGCAATAACTCCCCATTTCCCCTCCCCCCCCCACTGGTAACCTGTACTCTACTTTCTGTCTCTATGAATTTGCATATTCTAGTTATTTCATGTAACTGGGGGTCACACAATATGTGTCCTTTTGTGTCTGACTTATTTCACTCAACAAGATGTCTTCAAGGTTTAACCATGTTATAGCATGTATCAGAACTTCATTCCTGAAAAAAAAATTTTTTTTTTATTGTGGTAACATATATACAATCTAAATACCCCATTTTAACCACTTTAAAGTATACAATGCAGTGGTGTTAATTACATTCACAATGTTGTGCTATCCTCAATACCATCTATTACCAAAACTTTTCTATCACCCCAAACAGAAACTCCCATTTCTATTAACTTCCATTCTCCACCCCCATCTTTGACCCTGGTAACCTGTATTCTAATTTGACTCTATAAATTTGTATTTCTAATTAATTCATACAACATTTGTCCTTTTGTGCTTGGCTTATTTCACTCAACATGATATCTTTAAAGTTCATCCATATTATAGCATGTCTCAGAACTTCATTTCTTTTAAGGCTGAATAGTATTCCATTGCACATATATACCACATTTTGTTTATTCATCTGTCGATGAACATTTGAGTTGCTTCCACCTTCTGGCTATTGTGAATATGCTGCTATGAACACTGGTGTACAAATATCTGTTCAAGGCCCTGCTTTCAATTCTTTTGGGCATATGATAGTTCTAAGTTTGACTTTTTGAGGAATCATCAAACTGTTTTCCACAGAGGCTGCACCATTTTACATGCCCACCAACAATGCACTAGGATTCCAATTCCTCTGCATCCTTGCCAGTGCTTATTGTCTGTTTGTTGAGCTGTAGGAGTTTTTATTATACATTACGGACATTAACCCCTTATCAGATTTATGGTTTGCAAAAGTTTTTAATTTTGATAAGGTCCAATTTATTCATTTTTTTCTTTTATTACTTGTGCTTTTAAAGTATGAAAATCCATTGCCTAATACAAGGTCCATGTGGTGGTTTGAAGCTGTATGTACCCCAGAAAATCATGTTCTTAAAGCTAATCCATTCCTATGGGTGTAAATGTATTGTAAGTAGGGCCTTTTGATTAAGTTACTTCAGTTAAGGTGTGACCCAGGGTGGGTCTTAATCCTCTTACTGGAGTCCTTTATAAATGGGATAAATATGGAGAAAGAGAAGGGAGAAAGACATGGAGCAAGAAGCTGAAAGCAAGGAAACCCAGAAGAGAAGGGGAAGAACATCAGATGCCACCATGTGCCTTGCCATGTGACAGAGGAGTCCAGGATCACCGGCAGCTGGTCTTTGGGGAGAAAGTATTGCTTGATGATGCCTTGATCTAGACATTTTTTTAAAAGCCTTGGAACCATAAGCTTGTAAGCTAATAAATCTCCACTGTAAAAGCCAACCCAAATATATATAAGAATATTTATGTTCTTTCAGGATCTATAACAAAGGTATGTCACTAGTATAGGGTGGGGTGATATATGGGGTATATATATGTATAGTATGGGGAAAAATGCACCTAAAGCATACTTCCATGGCATATGAATGTATTCATGGTGTTATGGGTATGCTTTCTCAATAGATAGAGGCCCACATAGTAGCTAACAAAATATTAAACTTCCATCCTGGGGAAGTCCTGCTACTTTTTCTAATAAAATGGTAAAAATCTCTGGAATATATAAGCTGCACCTAACAAAATAAAACAGGCCAATATGCCAAGCCCTCAATTTTAATGCTTATACTTACGAGTCTTGTTCCTGTAAAAATGAAACAGCTTAATTATAATTAATGCCTAGGAGTTACCTCCTGAAAACCTCCTTGTTACTCAAATGTGGCCTCTCCCTAAGCCAAACTCAGCAAATGAACTCACTATCTTTCCCCCAAAGTGGGACAAAACTCCTGGGGTTAAGCCTACCTAGCACTGAGGAATTATTACCAAGTGCTAATCAGCGATGCATCTGGAAAAAGACCTTGACCAAAAGGAGAAAACACTAAATAAAAAAGAGTTTTTATGGCTAAGAGATTTCAAAGTGAGTCGGGAGGTCATTCTAGAGGTTATGCTTATCTAGGTCTCAGGCAGATTTCACTAATTGTTACAGTAAACAAAGCCTCAAACAAGAGTCCTGAGGGCACAGGCACATCTGGACACCAGAGGCAAGTCACATAGCCTCATGAAATCAACACCCCTTTGGCAGGCCCTATTTGGGAATATATGGTAATCTATTTCCCCAATATAACACAGTTATACTCATTTATAATTTCCCTACTCATGATTCTTCTAATCCTTTTATTTGAACTTATAATTTCTAATACACCCATTAAATATATCTCTCAGAGCCTTAAATCTTTGGATTATTCATATGCTGGTTGTGCCCTCAATCCCAGTAGCATTGCAGCGATCTCCTACTCTCCAGTTCTTTGGGCTTGCCCTGGACAACCAACAAAATGATGATGATAGACAAGTCCCATTCCAAAAAACAAGGTGTATAAAAAATTGCGAGCAAAATAATTCCTTCCATCTGCCCCATAATGTCTAAGTCCCCTCTCGGCCCGAAGCAGTCAGAGTGGACATCACCCCAAATCCTTCAAGATTGAGAAATGAATAAACATTAGGGGGGGTGGGAGTATAACCATAGATCAAAGTAGATTTATTGTTATTGTAGTTATATCTTGTGTTAATGGAAGAACTTGTAACATTGATATAAAGATAGTGGTTGCCAGGGGTTCAGATGGGATGGAGAGGAATGACTAGGTGGAACATAGGACATTTTTAGGGCAGTCAAATTGTTCTGTCATGACAGACACATGACATTACACATTTGTCAAAGCCAGTTTTATAAAACTGTACAGCACAAAGTGTAAACCATAATGTAAACCATAGACTTTAGTTAGTAGCAATGCTTCAATATTCGTTCATCAATTTTAACAAAAGAGCCACACTAATTTATTATTAACTGGGGGTAACTATGTGTGTGGGTGTGTGGGAGGGGTTATATGGGAATTCCCTATACTGTCAGTGTAATTTTTCTGCAAATCTGAAACTTCTCTAAAAATAAAAGTTTGTTATTAAA
>JAQZBX010096045.1:0-11841 GCA_029593785.1 Cabassous unicinctus
TTACCTGTGTTCTTCAATTCTACACTCTTTTCCAGGGCTCTCTCCCTTGTCTTTTCCTACCAGCCTGTAACACACCCTTTAAGAACTCTTGCAGATTCAGTTTCTTGGTAACATACTCTTTCAGTTTTTGTTCTTCTGTAAAGACTTTAAACTTGCCTTCACTGTTGAAGGATAGTTTTGCCAAATAAAGAATTCTTGGCTTGCAGTTTTTCTCTTTCAGTACCTTAAATATATCCTACCACTGCCTTCTCACATCCATGGTTTCTGGAGTGATATCGGCACTTAGCCTTGTTAAGTCTCCCTTGTATGTGATGCATTGCTGCTCTCCTGCTGCTCTTAAGACCTTCTCCTCATCTTTGGCCTTTGACAATCTGAGTACTAGATGTCTTTGATTTTGTCTATTAGGATTTATTCTGCTTGGGGTACATTGTCCTTCCTGAATATTGATATTCATGCCTTTCACAATGGTTGGGAAATTTTTTTTTTAAAGATTTATTTATTTATTTACTTTTAAAAAATCCATTTTAACCCCCCTCCCCCATTTTTGCTGTTTTGTGTCCATTTGTTGAGCGATTCTTTATGTCTGTTTCCTGCCCTCTCCTCTCATCCTTCTCCTCCTGTCTTCACTGGGATTCGATCCTGAGAATCTCCAATGTGGGAGAGAGGCATTCTGCCACCTGTGCCACCTCAGTTCCTGGTTTTTTGGAGCATCTCATCTTGGCTCTAAGGGTTGGGACATTTTTAGCCCATATTTCCTCAAATATTTTCTTCCCTTTTTCCATTCTCTTCTCCTTCTGAGACACTCATAACACATATGTTTGTGTGTTTTGTGTATTCATTCTGTTCCCTGAGGCCTTGTTCAATTATTTGCCTTCCTTTCTCTGTCTCCTCTCCTAACTTTTCAATTTCAAATATCCTATCTTCAAATTCACTTATTTGTTCTTCTAACATTTCAAATCTGCTGCTTTATGCCTCTAGGGTATTTTTAATCTCATCCATTGTGTCTTCCATTTCCATAGCTCTGTTACTTTTTTTTTGTAGGCTCACACAGTGTCACCTTAATATCCTCTATCTCTTTAGTCATATTTTCCTTCATCCCCTTAAATTGATTAAGGAGGTTTTTTTGAACATCATTTATTAGCTGACTTAAATCCTGAGTCTCATCTAGATTTTTGGCTTGTTCCTTTGGCTGGATCATATCTTCCTGTTTCTTAGTGTGCATGGTTATCTTTTGTTGATACGTCAGCATCTGCTTATGTTGATGATTTTGCTCTGTTGGTCAATTTCTCTCTCTTGTCTAGTAACTTTATTTCATAGCTTTTTAAATTTTAGTTTAATTTTTCCCTAAAACTTTAATATTTCCCTGTTTAAATAGTCAAAACTGTGGCAGTGAGCCGCTAATGGTGCCCAGCCAGGTCTACACTGCCTGGGAAAGAATCGAGAGAGACCAGTGTGTCTTCCTTCACTTTCCCGGCTGGCCAGCAAATGGCGCTCCTCAGTTAAACCCTTCCACTGAGATGAATTCTACAGTTTCCAGTACCTTGTCTGCACTGGCAAATTGTTGGTAGGTATGTTTGCCGAGGAGAACGCACAGTCAGCCCTCTGCCGCACCCTCCCTCTTCCCTTGGAGGAATCTGTCCTTTTTGATCTCTGTTGGCCACTCAGCCTAGGCTTTACTGCTGTTTGCCTCCAGGGTGGGGATGGGCAGTGTCCCCAGCCACAGGGGCCTCTCCATGTCTCTGCATCCCCTGTCCCTCCGGGATGATGTGTGTGGCACTTTCCTGGCCTGCAGGGGTCCCCAAAGTGGCTCCCTCAGACCTTTCTACACCTTCTCCCCTATTTTGCAAGAGAGCTGCACCCTGCCTGAGTTACTCCAACTCCTATCTTGGATCATCTCCCAGTGACCTTCCATTGAAGATATTCCTTAAAGGCAAAAATAATTGGCAGAAATTAGTCCAAACATCTCATTTGTATAAGAGTAAAAGGGACAGAACCAAAACCATGTAAACCATGACCCTAATTTTATTAAAATGCAGAAAAAAGATTGTAAGGGAATATCCAAACTATTAAAATTAGGGGATAGCCAAATCACATGGGTGACTTACTGTACTTCTCCTTTTTTGGGATGAGCACTTTCATAGCCATAAATGGATCATGAACTTAACCAAACTTGTTTGAGGCACATTATTGACACCATGGCACTTATTCACCTCTGGGGTTGTCTTCACTGTTTCCACGCACACACCTGGCACCCTAAGTGCTTGAGGAGCATCCCCTGAGACACAGCCGAGGTCCGGGGTCCCTGTCTGCCTGGGCTTGCCACTCAAGGCTTCAGCACAAGCAGTGACCTCACAGACCTGGCTGTCCATGAGGAAGCGGCTCCTCAGTGGGTCACCTTAAAGAGTGGGCTTCCTAAGAAAAAATATGCCCACGGGCTCCAACTCTGACCAAGGAGGTCACTGGCAGGGAGTCTGATAGGAGAAGGTGCTCCCCCGGCCGTGTGGCCAGGTCTGGGGTGCAGCTGGAAAACGCAGGTCATATCCCACAGGTGCCAGGTTGGCTGCAGGGCAGGTAGCTGAGGCAAAGTGGAAGGCTAGAAGGGAACACAGGCAAGCACTCATGGAGAGCAGCGCCTGGGTTTTCTGCAAAGCCCCCGAAACTACTTGTTGATCATTTCTAGGGGAAAAATACCACAGAGTGATTCTTTAAAGATAATTTGTGAATATGGACTTGTCTTCACAATTCTCTGTTAGCAATTCTTGCGTTATTTAATGTCTAGCTGCTTTTCTGTGGTTTCTTGCCTCTAATTCAACATCTGGAGGAGCTCATTAAATTGGGAGATGACGTGATGGAACTCTCTTCTAATTAAAACAGGCAAACCAACTAAGAATATGTTAGGAGTGAGAGAGAAGAACCACGATTGCTTTTTCTTAATGCATAGGGCAATTTGATGGAAGAAAAGGAATGTCTTCCTAGTCTGTGAAATACACTTGCTAATCGAAGTAGATAGTGGTAATAAAGGGATCTGGCTCCTGAATGCGGTCCAGCCCACCTTTTAATTCTGTTATTAGGAATAGAATAATAACTATATAACTATAATTCTATATTCTATAATATTAATATATACTATAATTATTAATAATAAGATAACGTGTGGATAATCTCTACTACTGTAATAGCATTTTTTTTCAGGGTATTTTGTTCTCATTTTCAAAAACTTGGTCCCCAAAAGGGGCGTTTTCTGAGATTTGAATCCCTGGCTGTTCTAAAGGCTTCTCCGGCTGCTCCCGCACCCCTAAATCTCCCGCAGGCTTCCTTGACTTCACTGCCAATCGTGACCTGTTCTTTTTCACCAGGCCTTTCGACAGTGTTCTCAAATCCCCTCATCTATGCCTTAAAATTCGTCTTTCATCGGGGTACCCCAAGCAGCTTCTGATAAAGGACCTGGTGTGTGGGTGATCATCCCGGACGTGGTCCTTCAGGAAGGGGTGATGCCGTGCTCAGTCGCACTGGGGTCTTGAAGACCCTGTGGCACAGGCCAGCCGCCATGGTCCATCCCCCACAGCCCGGAGGAGAGGAGCGGAGTTGACAGGATTGGGGGCCTCCTGCACACTGAGGCGAGCCCCTGGGGGGCCGGGGGCTAGTGAGCATCTCCAGCCCCTGCCACAGCATCTCCACGGGCAGGTGCCCCAACCCTCCTCTGCTCTTGGGTCTCACCCCTCCCGGCCAGCCTGCTTCTCGCTCTGCTTCCTCTGCCAGCCAAGCATGCTCAGCTTGCCCCCTCTGTGCCCACGCTGCCACCTGGTTTCTCCACCAGATGCAGGGCAAGGGTGGTCCGTGTGGAGCCTGCACTTCCACCTCCAGGGCGTCTCCGTCCCACCAGGAGGGGCTGGCCCGCGCGGCCCTGCCGGCCGGCTTTCTGTGCAGGCTGAGGGCCTCCCCTCCCTGCTCTCCCCGGGCCGCTCCATGCAGGCCGGCCAGACTTGCCTTCTCCACGCCTCGCTTCCTGCCCCTCTTTGTCCCTTGTTCCTTTCCTCTCCTTGCGGCCTCTTCTTCCTCCACCCCCTACAAAAGGAGGGAATTCCGGGGCTTCTGTCATTAACTACCCCGCCCTGCCCATGGCTTTCGTTTCCATACTGTTTGTGCTACCCCGGCTCTGCCTGCCTGCTGCCTGACCCACCTCGGGGTTTCCAGGCCCGAGCGCCCAAGTTGCCAGCCCCACGTGTCTGCGTCCCAGTCCTCCTCTGGCGAGCCTGGGAGGCACTCCGAGTGGGGTCTGCGGGGCTCCCTGCCCAGAGGGCTCTACATGCCCGCGGCCTGGTGCCCAGTGGGCCCTGTCCGCGCACCTGCACCGCCGTCGTCCCCAGCAGCTCCCCGATTGCACTACCGCAGCTGGGCCCTCTCCCTCCTAAAGCGTCCTGTCCGCTCAGTTGGGAGGGTCGTCTTGAGGCCGTGCTCAGAAACGGGCTCTACCAGGTGAGCGCTCCGGCTGCAGGACCCTGCGCTCACCCAGGTCTGTGTCCGCCCGTCAGGCTCCCGACCCCGGACGGGAGTCGCGTTCCCCTGTAAAGGAAGACAATGGACTCTGCCCTTCAGGTGACTTTCTGCTCTGTCCAGTAGCGTCACCCTGGCCTGGCCCAGAAAAGTGGGGCCTCAGTTTTGGAATGGAGGGGTGAAATGCCTGGTTGTGAGTGGGATAGTTTGGGTTTGAGATCTTCTGGGTCACACCCCTATAGATAAACCCTCTTATCTCTTGTAGATGAAGCCTGGGTGTTTGCTAACAAAACACATGTCAGTGGGGTCGTCCCACAGTGCTGAAGCTCCCAGGACTCCACTGGGCACTGGCTGATCCTCTGGGGTCCTGTGCCACTGAGTGCAGCCCCACCCCACTGCCCAGCACCCACTAACTCAATCGGCACCATCTACTCAGCACGCAGTGCTCTGCGCTGAGGGTGCTTTGAGCCTAAGAGCATGACTCTCCATGGGCTGCCGTGCTTTCATCTCATGCACCTATGAGAGCATGGGGTGCTGGAAGCTTTATAAGAGAAAAATTGTTGGCTACTTTAAATTAAGAATTAAATATCTCTGAAAAAACATTTAAATTTAATTCCCTTTTTCCAAGATAAAAATAATCAATAGTTGTTTTTCAGTAAGAAGGTAAAACTTTCATTGAGTTACCACTTCACATCGTCAAAACGTTGGCCTCCAAATGGCCCTGTGACCGTCGGAGCAGGGGCTCTGTGCGTTTCACAGCGTCCTTTGCACTGGGCGGCTGGGAGGCGTCTCCTTCTGACGACGTGACTGGGACCTGCTTGCTGTTCCCTCAGAAAGCCCTGCTAGCCATTGTCCTCGCAGGGGAGTCTCTGCTTTAGAAATGACCTTGGGAAGCCTGCACTTTGGGAATGACCTTGGAAAGTCTATGCTTTGGGAATGACCTTGGAAGTCTGCACTTTGGGAAGGACCTTGGGAAGTCCGTGCTTTGGGAAGGACCTTGACCTTGGGAAGTCTGTGCTTTTGGAAGGACCTTGGGAAGTCCATGCTTTGGGAAGGACCTGGAAGTCTGTGCTTTGGACATGATCTTGGCACCCCCTGAGGCATCACCACATCTTGGAGGCTGAGGAGCTATTGGTCCAGATGAGTGCAATTCCCGTGCAGAGCCTGCTCACGACTTCACCTCAGGGTGGGTGGGCAGCCCAGGTCGGTGAACACAGGGCTGACCAGGGAAGGAAGGGCCTCAATCATTTGCTGAAAAATGCAGATGCATTTTGTTTCTTTGCAATAGAAATTTCAGCTTTTAAAAAAAAATGTTTTCCATTTTGTTGCACCACAAGGCTCAATCTGATAAGCACGTGGACTTCCATTTTCCTCCCTTTTAACTGCCTGGCGCCATCCCAGGGTCTCATCCAGAAGGACAAAGCTTCTCTGGCTGCTCTGAAGATCTTTAAAACCCATCGGCCCACGCCCAGCCGCCTGGGCCTGCTGCGAGGCGGCCTCCATCCCTGAAACCTCGACTAATGGGAACTTTTCTCATCGGCACATGATTTCCCATCTCGGGCCCTCCCTCGGGGAGGGTGCAGAGGTGTCACGGTGTAAGGAAATGTCCAGGTCGCTGCCCTCGTTTGGGGTCCGTGGGTGAGACCCTCTTAATGCATTTCACTCATGATCTTTGAAAGCTGTCAGACCAGAACGATTTCCAGTCACTCTGCTCTGGAGTGGATTTAAAATCATGTCCCAAAGCTGGTAGATTAATAGATTAAAAAGGCAAAGAACTGCTCTCACGCACTGCCCTGCTCCTTACCCATAAGATGTAGCGTGGCTGTCAGACTGTCAGATGGCGGCAGACTTAGGGCTCGTCTCTCACAGATGCCCCCTCTGCCCTCGCCGTCGTGCCCGAGCACTCCCCCAGGTACAGCGGCGACGTGGGAAATGAGGAGGTGTGCCAGTGCCTCCCCAAACACAGAGTCTCCACTTTGTTGGTCGGGACACAGGAAAATGCTCTTCTACTGGTTCAAGTAACGCTCATGCTGGTGACCCACTGTGTGCTCAAGAAAGAAATCGTATCATTCATCGTTTGAGTTTCCGGGGAAAGCAGGAGGGAGGGCTTCAAGTCAGCAATTCCCTTCAACATTTTGCTATTAAGGATTTGTAGGAAAAAATGAGAGTTTGACTCAATAGCTGTCGGAAGCCTCGTCAGCTTACTGGCACAATCTTGGAATTGAAATTGCAAAGCCGCTGGCTTGTTCCGGGGAGACTGGGGATTCCGCTGCTTTTCTGGTGTGCAGTTTCAGTTTGGATTTCCAGGACAGAACTGGGAGGCCTGCATTGTGTGCGAAAGAGATGAGGGGGTTCCTCTCTCGGATGAGCCGACGCTCTCCTTGCTGGAGTGAAGGGTCAGTAAGTCCAGAGGAGGTCAGGCTGGACGGCGCCTCCCATGGGCATTCCTGCCACAGCAGTTCCCGGTTGCCCGTGTTTTCGGGCAATCATGTGGCTATTTCTGCACAGAACAAATGCTCCCCGTGGGCCGAATTGTGATCTCCTTCTGCTGAGGTGTGTGAGCAATTTTAGGGCAGCCTCCTCCCTTGCCCTGGCTCCTACTACGTGCCATGCACACAATAGGTGCCTAATAGATACTCAGTGCATAAAGGCTGGCTCGAGTGGCTCCATGCTCTCCCTTAGTCCATGGAATCCAACACTGCCTGCAAATCATTTCTGGAACAAGCTCCTCAGACCACAAAGAAATACTTTGGTGACATTGACACAGATCATTACTGGAATATTTTCTCTACAGAAACCACACGAGGCCTTGTGCTTGGGACTCTACCTTTGGAACAGACCCTCCTTATGACGGGAAGGATTGCAGAGAGCCAGACGCTCACAGCAAATGTTTCCTTTATGCTCGGAGCAAGCACGGACCCAGCAAATCTCGCATGTGACTCTGAATGCTGATGACACAGGCTCAGATCAAAGGTGTGTTTTCTTCTTCTGAAACTTCAGAAACAAAAATTTCTTCCAGAAACCCCTCGATGCCCCCGTCCCTTAAATCATAGGATGTCTGAAGTCCCATGTCACCTGAACTGTATTTTCTATGGCGTTCTTTCAAAGTGTGCTCCTGGAAAAGTACTTTGGGAAGTTCCATTTGAAAGTCTTGAAAATTATTATTATTTTCATTTCACTGGGAAGCAATGGGGCGGGACGGCCCCTGCTGCCACACGCTGAGTTGCTCAGCCACACTGAGCCTGGAGGGAAGCCACAGGGGGGTCCCAGTGTGGGGTCCTGGCAGGCCCTGGCTTTCAGAAGCTTTGGTGCTTTGTTCATTCCCAAGCCGGGCTTGGTGGAGCTGTCAGAGGCTGCCCCAGGGACATGGGAGGCTCATTACAAACGTGGGCACTTCACTTCCGAGGCTCCGTGTGTGTTACACATGACACCCCATAGCCCCGTCTTCTGAACGATGGACACTCATTAAACAGGAGGGTGCCCAGCCGACCACGTGCTTCCTGCTACCTGAGACCCGCCCCTGCTGTTTGGGCCCTTCCTTTGAGGGTTCCTGGTGAGCAAACTGCCTTCCCTGTGAGATGCCTGGTCGGGACACTGAGGAACAAGGGAAAATGGGCTGCACCGTTGCCCACAAGCCCTTCTGCTTTCCCTCTGGCTTCTGCCCACCTGCCCAGGCCCTGAGGATGGTGCAGGGAAGGCGTGCAAAGATGCCTTGTGGGGAGGGCACTGGGAGGGGAAAAGGGGGCAGAGCGGAATGGCATTTGGGGGAGCGGGGGTCCCTGGAGAGAGTCTGGGGATTCAGAGGCGTGGGAAGGCAGGGGCTTTTCTGAAAGGCAGTGTTCTGGGCTGCATCTGCAGATCCTCCCGAGAACTCTGCTAGAAACTCAGCGAGCGGATTGCAGCCACTTCGCCACTCTCTTTGGAAGCTGGCATTCAAAAAATAACACTGTGGTTCTGCTATGAACGCAACGATGTGGATCTCTCTGTTCTTTGGAGAACAGCAGTCTCTCGTGGCAAATACAAGTGCAGCGGCAGATCTGCATGAGACCCTGTGGGATCCCACATCAGAGGGCCTGGGTGCCGATACTGCTGGTCCCATCTCTTCCAGGCTGCTCAGAAGCTGTCCTGGTGGGACCAGTGCTTGACCTCTCGTGGAGACAGAATTACAGACAGACTTTACTCTGGACACACCACCTGGTGAGGAATAAAGCGGTGTCAGCCAGCGTGGCTGTGGTTATTTTGGAAGTTGAGCAGACAGCTTTGAGATTTACAAGCAGTTACAATAAATGTGCATATGTGATACAATGTATGTACATGTGATACAATGTATGCATGTGATACAATGTGTGCGTGTGCAAATGTGACTGACACTCACCTGCAATGGTAAATGTTGCCAATATAAAGGAGCTTCTCTTGGTGTCTGTATTTTTAATGTTTGTGACATCATAATGTATGTGAAGGCTGCTTTTTTTCCCCTTTCAAAAGTATGCTTTTAAGATTTAGTGTTTTTGAAAGCTCGAGATTTCAACATAAGAAGTGTGTTTGTCAGTGCCACTCTTTCCTCTGATGAATATGCTCCAGGAGCAGCAAGCTTGTCTGTCTTGTCACCTGTTTGTCCTGAGTGCCTTGCACAGGAGCTGGTGAGCAACCAAAGCTCAGCCACAGTTACCGCAGGGAAGAGTGCCCCGGTGAACGAATGCAGAGCCACACTGCGGGCACGCCAGGTCACAGGTGGTGGCTGTGGCCTCTCGGAGCTGGCGGGCTGGCGGGCCAGTCCCACTCGGGCATGGCTGCGGACGAGCTACCAGGAGGCGGGGAGTGCAGGAGAAGACTTCCTGGCGTGCTGGGGGAATATCCAGTGCGAATTTGCTGGACAGATGAGGGAGGCTCCCCAGGCAGAGGCCTGAAGGCAGAGGCAGCTCAGCTGAAGTCCACGGTGCTGACCGACTGGGTCTGGATATCGGTGGGGACAACAGGAGGTGCAGGGCTGCGGGCTGGGGCAGGGCAGCAGCCAACATCCCTCCCAAGGGAGTGGGCTCGAGTTGATAGGCCTCTGGGGACCATGGGGGGCGGGAAGCAAAGCAGGGAGGTCCTGAGACCTGATTTGCATTTACAAGGTGCTCTGAGTGCCGGGAAGATGGCTGGTGAGTGTGAGCTGAGCTGGAGGGGGAGGTGGCTCAGCTGTGCCTGGTGCCAGGGGAGCGGAGAGGGCAGCAGACGAGGGCCATGTGAAGGGGAGGTCAAAGCTACCTGCCGGCTCCTGGCTCAGCTGAGTGGGGTGTAGGGAGGGAGAATGGGGTGAAGTGAGGGTGCAGGAGGCGTTCACAGGCAGTCCCGGATGGATTTGCCGTGCTGGGCCACGGGCCTTCAGGAAGGCCCAAGTGTTCACCCCAACCCCAACGTTTAGGGGACCAGTAAAGAAAGCAGGGGCCGCAAGGCACGGCGGCAAATGCCGTGTCCTGGAGAGAAGAGCGAACTTCAAGACATTCCATGTCATGCGGATGCCGAGGGAGAGCTGGCCTTTGGCCCGTCAGGGTGGGATGCCTGTGGCCGCGGCGACCAGCACCCCTGGGAGCAGGAGGGGCGCAGGGGTCCAATGGCAAAGAGTGCGCAAATAGATCTTAATACGTATTTTAAGCAACCCAACAGCAAGACTGTGACACTCTCACACAGTCTCAAGGGTTCGTATCTGAGAAGTACGGGTTTTATGAAAGGTAAAAGGTCTTTAAACCCTAAATATGCAAATCGACCCTCCATTCTTTGGTAATTGAGTTGTACCCCATGGATCCCTCTTTCTTGACCAACAAGCATGTTGCAAAATGCTTAACAAGGGGAGTAGTTTCTCCTGCGTGACTCCACATGTAGATACACTGGAGTGTCTGGTGGCACCGATCAGAGACGGAAAGGGCCAGAAGCAGAGGTGGGAGGGGCGGGCGACCCGGGCCAGGAGGGGAGCCGCCTTGGCTCCTTCAGCAGAGCTGGCGCTGCCCTGAGGTTCAATTACAGATGGAAAGGAAAGGGACTGGCTTGTTTCTCTCCGTTTCAGACACTGGCACAGTTCCCAGCCTCAGGCTTGTTTAAGAACAATCAAGAGCTGGGTGGTGTGTGTGTGGGGGGAGGTGGAGGGGTGGAGAGGGACCTAGGAAGGTAAGGAATGCCAAATCCTGTGAAAACGGGTCCAATTTAAGGCCTGAATGAATTTTTGTTCCTTTGAATTCTACCGCAGCTCGACCCGCTCCCAGGGTTGATGGGATGCTGGAAAGAGAAGAGCTATGTGGGCTCCTGCTGGATCTGCTGCTTCCTCTGCAGAGCCAGATGCTTTAAGTAATTTCCACGCTGGGTTTATTCCAGTGAATCTATCGGTTCGGCGATGCCTGCGTGCCCCTTCCATTTGGGTTTTGCACCCCAGATATGCATAATAGAGAGGAAACGCCCACATGCCGTCGGTCCTTGTGGGTCACCATTTGGAGGAATTGATCTGTGCATCGACACGCGGACCCACGTGGTGAGGGTTACAGGGGAGGGGCAGGAGAGGAGGTCTGTGGAGGGCGGTTTGCAGATCGGAGGGTGGTGCTGGGGGCGGGGGTGCTGCCCTTGTCTTCAGGTGGAGAGCCCTGAGCAGGTACAGTCCACGGCTTTTCCCGCGCGGGCTGCACACGATGGAATAACGATAGAGGATCCAGCCCCAGTGAGTGAGCCCTCACACTCCCATTTTCCAGGACGGGTTCTTTGGGTCGCTGTGGAGGGAGTGGGTGCGTCTCCCCTGGAGGCCTGTGCCCGTGGCCCCCTCCGTCCATCTGCTTGCCCACTTTCGGCCCTGGTGCCTGACCTTTCTCATTGGCTTGTGGGAGGGCATGTGGGGCCGTGGAGTGCCTGGGTCGCCTCTCCGGGGAGTGGGCTTCCTCGGGTGGCACTCGGAGCCAAGCCCTGGCCCAGGGTGGTGCCGAGGAAAGAGCGAGGCAGGCTGGCTCTCGGGCCTCCCCCAAGCCTTCGCCAACCTCTTTGGAGACCTTCCCCACCCACTTCCCAAACCTCCAGCCACTTCCCTGGTCCCTGCTCCACTTTTCCAGAGACGCTTGTTCTCACCACGTTCTCCTCCGTGGCCTTGCTGGAGGACCAGAAGGCAGGGTCAGCTCAGGTGTGTGGAGGGCTGGGGCAGGTGAGGCCTGCTGGCCAGGTGATCTGTTTTCCTCCCCAAGTGCCACCCTCACCTGTGCCCTGGCCGCCCTCACCCCTGGCTGACTGCCCTTCCCTGTGTGCTGGCCACCCTCACCTGTGCCCTGGCTGCCCTCACCTGTGCCCTGGCTGCCCTCACCTGTGCCCTGGCTGCCATCACCTGTGCTCTGG
>JAQZBX010096046.1:0-11845 GCA_029593785.1 Cabassous unicinctus
TTTTTTTTTTTTTTTTTAATTGTGGAAACATCTGTAAACAAACTATCCCGTCTCAAACACTCCCAAGCAGACCATTCAGTGGGATTAATCACATTCACAAGGTTGTGCTACCCTCACCACCAACCAGTCATTTTAACTGCCTCATCATAGTTTGTTACGGGTAGACCTTGGTTTATCCTTTTCTCCTCTGAGAGATGGTTAGGTTGTTCCCACTTTTTTGTTATCCCAAACAGTGAACATCCTGGTGCATACTTGGATACACACTCGTGCTTGAGATTCTCCAGGTTCCGCGTCCAGAAGGTCCTGGGATGTGCGCAGCTTCAGCTTTACGGGATACTTCAGGCTCTTCTCTAGTGTGGTGATCCCACCTGCCATACCACCTTCTCACAAGCACTTGGTGTAGACTCCTTTTCTTGCTGCCTTTGTGATAGGAGATGGAAATTTGAGGGCAGGTGCTCCTTAGCGCGGCTCAAATTTCTGGTTGTGGAGAGACTTGGACCAGTCTTCCTATAGTTTTTGAATCTCGTAGATGAGGACGGGGAAGAGGTACCTCCACCTGAAGGTGGAGTAGCCTGTTACTCAAGCCTTGACTCAGTTCTGAGGAGCTGCCCTTGGCTGCAAGTTCCATGGGTCTGTCCTTGTCCTGCTCCCGTCATGGTGACACCGTGCTGTGTGGGAAGACTGCGGGGCCCTGGCTTGGGCTGGCTGCTTCCACGACATGCTGCATAACCTGGGGAGAGCCCCTTCCCTCTCCCTGGGCCCCGATCCCCTGCCTGAAACATGAGGGGTTAAACCAGTGGTTCACGTGACCTCTTGGCTCCAAGTGTGTTGCTCACCCCTTTTGGTTGATGTGATTAGCAGTGTGGTCTCCACTTCCTCTCCAACGGTGGCTGTGGGGCCGGGCCTTGCAGGGCTGCATTGGCCTGCCGCTCCGGGATGGCCGGCTGTCACCTGGTGGCACAAAGCCAGCAGCGCCCCTCAGTTGGATGGCCGGTGCTTCCTTATAGCTTGAGGGGATGTTGTTACATCCCGGGGACTCATTATGGCCAATGTAGGTTTTGTGCTGATAGAGGGAAATTGTTTTTTTTTCCTCATTTCTAGCTGCCTTCTATGTGGAGGGCCAAGGGCTGCTGCTGCTCCCATGTTCACAGCTGGGGGATGCTCACAGAAGTCAGTGGCAAAGGAGCACTGCTGTGTCTTAGAGGAGCATTTCCAAGGTCCATGTATCCCTTCCCAGTGTTGCTGTTCTCGTCATTCAGACAGTATTTATTGTGTGCCTGGCATGTGCCAGGCACTGTCTGAAGAGCTCGGCTGTACCAATGAATGAAAGAGACAGAAAAGGTAAAAAATCCCTGCCCTTGTGGGACATACATCTCAGCAGGGAGAGGATTAAATGAGCTAGTGTTTGTCATCTTTGCTGTCTGGGACACAGTGAAGTGGGGGCTCAAAGAGTTGAGTTTCATTTCATTTTTTTGTTGTTCCATAATGAGCAAATGAGCAAATTACATCATATATAAGAAGATGAGTAAATTATATAGGATGTTAGCAGGATAAGAGTGAGGAAGTATGCGTGGGCAGTTGCACTTTTTAATCAGGTAGGCAGGAAACCATCGAGAAGGCGACATTTGAACAAAGACCCAGAAGAGTAAAGGAATCGACCAGGCAGCTTCTGGGGGCAGAGTGTTCTGGGCAGCGGGGATGGCCGTGCAGGGACAGCTGTGCAGAGGCCAGATGGGAGCGTGCCTGGGGTGTCTGGGGAGCAGCCAGGAGGCCAGTGACTGCAGTAGTCTTGTGTGGGAGAATATAGTGGGAACGGTCAGAGAGGTGATGGGGAGGGAAGCAGATTGCAAGGCCTCCAGGTCAGAGTGAGGATTCTGGCTTTGACTCTGAGTGAGCAGAGAAGCTGGTTTTTGATTTTGGTAAGTAGCAAAGGATCACCTTGGCTGCTGTGCGGAGAACAGCATGAAGGGAGACCAGTCAGGAGGCCATTGGCATGGTCCAGGGGAGAGAGGACGGTGGCTTGTGCAGGTGGAAGCAGTGGAGGTGGTGAGAAGCAGGTGGATTCTGGACAAGTCCAGGAAAAGGGCCCTTATTAGGTTAGGGGAAAGACGATGAACTTTTCTGTGTAGATTTTATTCAAACTTGGACCTGAAGTATGTGGCATCAAGAGGGCTATAAACAACACATTACCTCTTGACAGAGCTTGGGTTTGTAGTGTGCACACTTAATGGAGCTCTGCCTCTCAGTGATGGAATAAAATAAGAAAAAGGTGAAGTGTGGGCATTCCCTAGTGGTTCTGAGAGGTTGTTTGTATCCTGGAATCAGAAAGGCACATCTGTGCCTCGGCTTCCACAAAGTCAACTTGGGCAGGTAGCCTCACCTCTCCACTTCTGCTGCCTCCTTATAAAGGGCACGGTCATGGTGAGGATGAAAGGAGCTCAGGCTTGTCTGCGTGGCTGCCTGGCACATGTTTCGTTTCCCTTCTTTATGGTCCCAGGATAAGCAGCTGTGAATGTGTTGTTGGCCTAATACGTGCCTAGCATGGTGCTGCTTCGAGGGGAGACATTCTCAGCGTGAGTGATAGGAGAGGCTTTACCGATAGGGCTGCAGGAGGAGCTCGGAGAGCCTGCTCTGACCTTGGGGGAGAGGTAGGGGAAGGAGGGGAACGCACGTCTGCTGAATACCTCCTGGTTGCCAGTGCTGGGCTGGGCATTTTAAACATCAGCCTACCCACAAAAGGAGGCGACGGACAAGAGCAGCGTCTCTCAGCGTTCGGTCATTTGAAGTTTCTTTCATGTTTTTTGCCAATATCCTGGAACTGCCTGCAGTATTATTACTTAATATATATTTTAAGTTGTGTTACCTACCCCCCCTTCTTCCTTAGCTTCACCTTACGTGATACCTGTAAAATCAAAATTCTGAATTCTGTTACCAACTTTTCCAGTATTTTGCACATCAGAATAAATCCATGTGTTAAAATGAAGTTGTTGGTCTGTGTGCCTTCAGAATTCCATCTTGTGCCCCCCACCCCCTGGGGTGCATGCATCACACGTGGGGAGCACTGGACGAGGAGGGTTCATGCAGCCTCGGAGAGCGGGAAGCCCTGGTGTCAGTCTGCCTGGACCCTGCTCAGCAGGACGCTCTGGAGGCCACGCATCCCCCACTTGGGCTCCAGCTGTATCCTCATCCTGAGAGCCAGGAGAGGAGTGAGCAGCCAGCTGGAATGAGGCTTAGCACCAGTTCCAAGACAGCCGGGCCTCTACAGGAGGCCCTGCACAGGGCTGGGGCCAGTGTGGGGTGGGATCCCCAGCCAGGTCCCTTCCTGCCTGTTCAGGTGAAGCAGGAAATTGGCTAAGTGCGTCCCTTTGGTGTCACTCGTGGTGGTCGCTGGGAGGTCATAAATCATGGGATAATTATGACACTGAGAAGAACAAATCAAGGAACACGAAAGACCTGACAGACCTAAAGCTGCTCTACTTCTTAGTGAGTAGGTGTAGTATGACAGCTTACCCCAAGATCTCACAATAAAATCCCAGTACTGCAGTTCTCACCCTCTTCCATTTCTTCTTATCTCCATTCCCTGCTTTCTTTCTTATGCCTTTTCCCATTTCTTTTGAGTAGAAAATGTTATTTTGTAGAAAACTGGCTTCTATTGTCTGAAAAATTTAGTATTACATATTAAAAAAAACACTCAATTTTAAAAAAGAGGTACCATTAAGGAATGATTATACCTGCTATATAAGGACTCTTTATTTTAAAAAGAGATCACTGGAAGGATTTTTTAATGAACATTGAGAAAAGGTAGGGAGAGACTCAGTGCCTTCATTTTTAGGAGCTGCCCAGCATTAAGAGTTGGGAAGAGCTCCAGGAGGCTGGAGCAGCAGATGGTGAGTGACAAGATGAAGCCAAAGCAGCCATGCTTCCCACGGCCCAGCTGGGAGTCTGAGAGGCATGCCTCCCTGGCCGTGGGGCTCAGGGTGGTGATTGGATGGACTGCGTTAAAGAAATATTATAGCTATATGCTTATACAACCCCTCAGCTATGTCAAGAACATTTGGAAGGACATGTGGCCATCATCTAGTGTCACTGTTGGCTGGTCATGAGCAAATACAGAGTCCAGAAGATAGCACAGACCTTTGTCCCCCACTGTTCCTTTGGAGTGGCCTTACAGTTCATTCAAAGTAAGCCTTGGACAAGTGTCTAGGGCCCACCCCATCTGTCTCCCTTTATCCTTCTCCACTCCTTTCCATGTGTTCCTTTTTGTCTTTCCTCTGGCACTTCCTCACCCTCCAGGGAGGTGGCTCTGTCCTGGAGATTTGCCATAGTTCCTTGTGATCATCCTGGAAATTCATTTGGGAAGGCCCAAGTGTTTCAGCGTCTACAGAGTGAAGCACCTATGAGACAGACCAACCTTTTTCTTGCTTAGTCTCATATATGCAACCTCTATACATTGCAGTGCTAACAACGTCTTCATCTCTATCTGCTTGCCAAAGACCCTCATATAACTGGAGGTGAGAGGGACAAGGTCAAAAACAGGGTGTGGGGGAAGAAAAGTTGGCCTGGCCACACTGTGCTCAGAGGGCACCAGATCTAGTTCCTTGGCCTGGAGTCAGCCCTTCCAGTTATGGTGGTCTTGTCTTCCTTGGGTCTGATTCTTGATTGTCTGTTTGGGGCTCTTGAGTCTATGCAGAATTGAGGTTTTGAAAGAGGGAGGGGGTTTATCTGTGCCATTTATCCTCCCCATTATGGGCAAGATAATAAACATGGTGGAAACATGATGGAGAAGCTGAGGAGAATGAATTGGCAAGAGATTGAGATTGTGTAGTCCTCTCTACCTTTCTTCCCCCTTCTCAGAGGAAATGCCCATAGTTTCTGGACCCTTTGCTACCTTGGTCTCCTTTGGACACACTCTAGGAGTTTGTCCATAGCCTTCCTGTAGTGTAATTTCCCAAGCTGAACTCAACCTATACCCTGAGGCAGCCTGGCTGGTCTTGAGTAGAGAGCGGCCATCCATCACCTCCCTTCTCAAAGTGTCTGGCCACCACCTGCAGTAGAATCACTTGGGTGGATTTTTTTTTTTTTTTAAGGAGAAACCTTTTATTGGCATAGCTATCCCTTATTAAATTGATAGGGGGAAGGGGTGATTTTTAAAAAAGAAAAAGGATAAGAGCTGTTTTCTCCCAATCTAGGTGCACATGGTATTAGAGGTTGGTAGGTCAATCAGTCAAATCATGACTACCAGTTTTGTCAGAAGCCACACCATTGAGAGAGTTATAAAACTAGCACAACTCTTCCATCATAGAACCAATTCATTCACGTGATCAGCTGAGGTGCATTAAAAAGAAAACTTGTACTAAAAAAGTATCATGCCACTGAAAAGACCAGAGAGGGTTTGCAACACTGCAGTGCTAGATGGAGATAGTGGCCCTGGGAGAATGTTGCTTTCTTCAAAGGGCTGCCCCCACCATCTCTCCTCTCAATGTATTCCAAATATATTCCAAATCTAGAAAGCTACTTGCCCTAGAGAAACTGCTTATATGTGGAAATTGAAATCTTGTTAGGAATGCCGCTTTGCATTCCTCTGGAGAGCCTAGAGCCAAACCCTTTTATGTCTTCACTGTCTTCCTCCCTGGAGATGCACTGATGGGGGAGGGGATGGAGGGGAGGGTGCAGTAGGTGTTGGAGGGGCAGGGACTGAATACAGTACTAGTCTATGGGGAAAAGGCTCACTCTGCTTTCAACAGTGGCTTCCGTAGTCTTTGCATTGTGAGCATCAGTCCACTGAACAGGCTGAGAGGTAGCCAGGACTTGGATTTGTCTCCTGTGAGAGACAGCTCTGTATACTCCAGAATAGAGCAGCTCTGTAGACACCAGGTTTGGCTCGGTCCAGTCCTTCAGGCCCTGAAGCACACCGGGCACTGTCTGAAACCTCTTGTGTCTTATCTGAACTCAAGTAAAGGATCCCTGCACCTTCCTTCCATCCCCAGCCCCACTGGCTGTATTTAGGGAAAAACTCCCCCAGGGCTGGATGGACAGGTCCACAGATTTTCCAGTACTGCAGGGATTCCAGCCACAATGTCTGATTGAATGCCACAGTGATCCTGCCCTCTAAGGATTTTCAAGAAGCCCTTCACTCCAGTCTGTGTTCCAGGAGTTGGCAGCCAGCCTGTAGGGGGTGCTATTCCCCACTCCCTAGCCCAGGATGCTGATGGCATGGCCTCCCACCATATATCCCATTTCATGTTGGTACACTCCAGTCTTGTATGCCAGGAAGTCTTCATACACAGTGAAGGCTCCTCTACCGGGCAGTTTATAGATCTCAGTCATCATCTCCTCCTCACTAAAAGGGATGCTGTAGGAACACTAGCCGTAGTGCTTGTCGTCTTTGTGGGACAGGCTATAGCCGGGCTTACAGGTCTTGCTGTGCTTGGGAGTTGCTTCCTCTCCCTGTTCACATGGTCTCACACGGACAGATGGAGTAGGGTCTGTAGCCTACCTGGGAGTCATAGAGGCCACCAGAAATTCTGGACCACCTTCTTGGTCCGGAAGTTCCAAGTTGCAGCAAGAAAACCCCCATTACAGCCGTGCCCACACGCCACGCCACAGCAGCTGAGCATGACCTCCACGTTGACCTTCCCATCCGTGTGAGTGCAGACCTGGTCAGAAATGGTTTCTATGACCCCAAATGCCCAACAAGAGCTGCAGGAACTCTGGTCTCGGATCTCTCTGATGGTCGGACGGTTTGGCCGTTTGCTTTTGGGCATCAGTGTTTTCAGGCAGATCCATTTCCTCAGCAAACCAAACTCTGTGGGGCTGCTTGAGTCCTTCCAGAAAGGTGCCGCACGGCCTCTTCACGTAGCTCATATCCATGTTGCGGAAGTGGTGTCCAGCCTTGCACGTAGTGTTCTGTTTGTTAGCAGTGACCAGCTCATCCAGTGGCCTCCATCTGCTCCAGGCACTGGTCAGCACCACCAGGCAGCAGAAAGTGGCTGAGAGTGGCCACATTTTGCAGATTAGATCCTGGATTTACTGAATTCAGCCACCAGAGCCTGGACCCGCAGGCGCAGAGGGTGCAGAGAGTGGGATTCTGGAGCCGCCGCTGCTGCCCATTTGGGTGCATTTTAAGTGAAGATTTCTGGGCCTTACCCTAGACCTACTGAGTTAGAAGCTCTGAGGACCCAGGAAACTGCATTTTTAACAAGGCTGCCCCAACTGAGGGCCTCTGCACCTTGAAGTTAGAGAACCCCTACTCCCAAACTCTCTTCCTACTGATACAACTGAAGCTCATAGGCTTGTTGGAGACACATCTCTCTGTGGATGTGGTTTGACCTCAGTCACCCACCACCCTGGGGCCCTTTTCCGCAGATGCTGGGCCGAGTTCTTTTACACTGTGTTTCCTCCTCGCCTACCCTGCCCTGGTCAGATAAAGGCTTTGGAGCACTGGAATATGGCCCATCTCTGTCAAAACTGGGACTCTTGCAGTAGCCCCAGAACATTCATTGTAGATCTGGTTATCTGCAAACTGCCGATGGCACAGTCCATGTGAGGTGGAGGTGGGAGGGCAGTGCAGACAAGGTGTTTGGTGATGATTGGGTGCCCTGTAGTGAGAACAAAGGGGGGGGACTGTAGCTTTTGAGCTGTTAGGAAAGTGGGCCATGAGAATGGGTCTTGGAAATTACTTTGGGTATTAGATGTGCACGCTTCTTTTCCTCTTCAGCTGGTTGTGGTCTGCCTGACAAAATTAAACTCTATCTAGGACATCTTACCCAAGTGATAAAAGTCACATTAGGGAAGGACCCAACCTGTGAATTCGTTTTCTTTTCTCATAAAAACGAGTCATGAATTTATTATTTTTAATTTTTTTTTCCATTTAAAACTAGCAAATTCCGAGCATTTTAAACTTATTCTGAGAGAGCTTTGTTTCCAAAGTGCAGTAAAGCCATAGGAGAAGGGAACATACAGCCCCTGGTAACTGATGGGGTTTTCAGAACCTGATAGTAATTTTTAAAAAAGAGAGCAATTGATAGATCTGCTGCCCTACCTACCTATCAATCCATCATCTACCTCTCTGTAGTCCAGAAAAACTTCATTTAAGGAACTACCTTTGATATGATTTCAGACATAAAAAATTAAAAATAGGGCATAATTTGTTCTAAAGCAGCATGCAAGTTGGGTACAAAATTTATTAGGTAACTGCTCCTGACAAAGTGAGATATCACAGGCTAGCTCTACTGCACATTTTAACCAATAGGTTAAAGGTAAAAAGAAGGCCCATGTTCCTGAAGGTTTACAAGTCCTCCATGGAAGACATTCCTCTCCTTTGGATAACGGCCAGGATGAAGATGGAGAAGCATGTATTAGGTCCATGGGGAGATCCTGCAGTTGGAAGGAGTTGCCGACTTCTCAAGGTCAACCAGGAACAGGTGCTGCAGGGCCACCACTTTATGCCCTGGGGCATGTTGTCATATTACCCCTTCCTCTCTGGATGCTTTCATCTCTGTCCATTCCTTTGACGGTTCATTCATCCAGCAAGAATTTGCTGAGCCCCCATTACTTGGAAAGCACTTTGCTAAGAGCTGAATACATAGTAGTGAGCAAGACAGACAAGGTCCCCCTTCATGGTACCTTACAGGCTGATTGGGTGGTGGGGAGAGACAGACAATAAATGACCAAAAACTCTGAGGGAAAAGCCAGTGCAAAGGCCCTGAGGTTTAAAAGTGTTTAGCATGTTTGTGGGATTGAAAGAATGCCAACCTGTGGGTAGATCCCGCTGCCCACAGGAATATGCTTTCACATTCATAATGCAGGTGAATGAGACAACAGTGGGTTTTTATTGTTTCCTCCAACTCTTGTTGGAGCTGGTTACTAATCTCACTAAGGAATGCTTTGTGGGTGCATTATGGGACCAGCCTGGGAGAGAAGCGCTGGCCTGAATCAGGAGGCTGGTCTATCCCTACCCACCACCCTCAGAGCAAGTTTCCCCGTTTGTCCAGAGGGGTGCTGTGGGACCAGGGGGAGAATGGGAGAGCTGCCTCTGCTCCGGGAAGGCATAAATAGCTCCTCTTTGGGAAGGTGCCGAGTACTTGTCAGTCCTCTGTAAGACCTGCCCTGCTTCTTGAGCTCAGAGGGGCCTTTCCTCCTCCGTGCCTTCCCTGGTGCCCTACCAGGCTAGAGAAGGCCTGAGTAGGGCACTGGCATGTGGGAGATGTTTTTTCCCAAATGGGGTGCAGATATCCCTACTTAGTGACTTTTTCTTATATATCAAGATGTCTTCAGAATTTGTGGGAGTTCAGCAGAAGTTGGTTTGAAGTTTTCTTTCTAAGCTCTGAGTTGGAAGAGTTTATCAACAAAATTGCAGGGGCTGTGTTTAAACTACCTAAGTTTTCGATTGTTTTAGAAGCATGGGTTGCTGAGCATGAAGAGTGTGGAAGGAACCTTTTTGGGCACAGGCAGCTCCTAACGATGTTAGGAACAGAGGTGTGGGCTGAGTGGTGCAGGAGGGAGGATCTGGGAAGCACCTTTCATCCCAGCCAGAACATCAGCGAGCCAGGCAACTTTGATTATTGCCACACAGTGTCATGGGACCACTTATTACAGAACACATTCTTTCTCAAATCTTGGTGTTCTTGCATAGGAAAAGCATTTCACCTGTATTGGAATGGGATGATAATACTGTCAGCTGTTCTTTATTGAGCTCCTGTTGCATTTCTCATAAAAGCCCTATGAGGCAGGTATCGTGATTCTTTCCAATTTTATGGATGCGGAAATTGTGTTTAGAGAGTTTATTTTGATCAGGGTTGGGGCGAGTAAGGGGTGGAGCTGGCATCTGAACCCAGAACTGCCTGCCCCAATGCCGGTACTATGACAGTATGCCACTTTGTCTCTTTAAAAATTTTTTAAAAATATATTTATTTATTTTTATCAATTTTATTGATACATATTAATAAAGCATACAATTCATCCAAAGTGTGCAATCAGTGGTATTTGGTATAATCACATAGTTGTGCATTCATCACCTCAATCATTATGACAGCGTTTTCATTATTTCAATAATAATTAAAAAAAAAGACAAGCAAACAAGAAAATTCTTTACCTCTCAAAATCTCTGTTTTCCCTACTGTACATAGCTGCTATTTCTGGCTATTCTTGCACAATTATTTATTAAGCAGTTTTATTGAGGTAAATTCACATACCATACACTCTAAAGTGTATGATCAATGGCTTTTAGTATATTCACAATGTTGTGCATTCATCATCACAAAAAATTTTAGAATTAATTTTTTGCTCCAAAAAGAAAAATTCCACACCCCTTGGCATGCCTTCCCTAGGCCCACATAACCACTAATCAAATTTCATCTTTATAAATTGATTTATACATACATACATACATATATATATATATATATATTTTTTTTATGGCCAGGAATTCCGTCATTTATTAGAAGGCACAGGTTGGGTGAGGGCAGTGCTGGCAAAGCCCTCATGAGTGCAGGGCCTACCACTTGTCCAAGGGGCCATGATTGGAGATGTATTTCACCCCATAGCCATCCGGGATGAGGCGCTTCTTGGCCACCATGTCTTCAAATTCGTCAGCATTGAACTTGGTGAAGCCCGACTTCTTGGAGATGTTGATTTTCTGGCGGCCAGGGAACTTGAACTTGGCCCTGCGCAGCGCCTTAATCACATGCTCCTTGTTCTGGAGCTTGGTGTGGATAAACATGATGACTTAGCTGATGTGGACCCGGGCCACTGTCCTCTGAGGCTTTCCAAAGGCACCTCACATACCCGTCTGGAGCCTAGATTGGGGGATGGCACGAGGTCACAGACGACCATCAACAGGCAAGGGCTGTCTCCAAGGTCCCTTAGGGCAACCTGTACAAGCAACAGGCCGTGTACACTACCAAGGAGGCTGCTGTCTGCAGGCTTTTATTTTATATATATGAAAACATATGATATGTTACACAATATATTTAGTTCATAGTAATACAATCATACAGTATTTGTCCTTTTGTGTCTGGCTTGTTTCACTCAAATTATGACCTCTGGGTTCATTCATGTTGCCATATGCTTTACGACTTCATTTCTTCTTACAGCTGCATAACATTCCATTGTGTGAACACACCACAGTTTGTTTATCCATTCATAAGTTGATGGACACCTGGGTTGTTTCCAGCTTTTGGCAATGGTGAATAATGTTGCTATGAACATCGGTGTGCAGATGTCTGTTCGTGTCACTGCTCTCAGTTCTTCTGGGTATATACCCAGTAGTGGTGCTGCAGGGTCACGTGGCAAGTCTATATTCAACTTCTTTAGGAACTTCCAAACAGTCCTCTACAATGTATCACCAACAGTGAATAAGTATTCCTATCTCTCCACATCCTCTCCAACACTTGTTCTCTGTCTTTTTAATAGTGGCCAATTTTATAGGTGTGAAATGATATTTCTTTTTTTTTTCTTTTTTTTAAAGATTTACTTTTATTTATGTAATTATCCGCCCCCCTTGCTGCTTGTGCTCATTGTGTCCATTTGCTGTGCATTTTTCTGTGTCTGCTTGTCTCCCTTTGTTGGGTCATCTTGTTACTCAGGCCGCCAGCTCACTGCGCCGAGTGGGCCGGCTTGCCTTAACCAGGAGGCCCCGGGAATTGAACCCAGGGCCTCCCATATGGTAAACGGGAGCCCAACCAATTGAGCCACAGCCGCTTCCCTGAAATGATATTTCATTGTAGTTGATTTACATTTTCCCTAATCATTCGTGATGTTGAACATATTTTCATATGTTTTTTTTGCCATTTGTATTTCTTGTTTGGATAAATGTCTATTTAAGTCTTTTGCCCATTTTTTAATC